>JAASAO010000543.1:0-58089 GCA_017311375.1 Mytilus coruscus
TTAATGTCCAGTGGCAAATATTAAGGTTGATGATTTGATTGTTCAAGACTAGTTATAAACTAGTAAATAGAAACATGCTTTATCTTGGTATCAAATTATATTATTATTTAACATTGACAGGACGTCGAAAAGGCCTATTTCAAATACACTGTAAAGGTATTTATTGATATATATTTCAAAATATATGTGCTTAATAGAAAATGAAGAAACGTAAACAGCATAGGAAAATGGGAGCTTGTCATAAAAATTTCTCTTTCAGATTTTAACTTATTATAATATTGAGTTGTCTTCCTTTCAACTTCGTTTAAGACAAAAGTTGTTATCTCCCCTGTCCGTTTTGACAAGAAGCGTCTAAGAGACAACTCCACTTTGATCCTATATTTCAATTAAATTACGAAATTTCATAATATTATGGTATTTCCTATTTGCCTCGACTGATATACAAGTATTCAAATTGAAGGTACAGTCGAGTGTAAATATGGTATAATGATAACACAAGTATATCACTTCTGCATTTTCTGCTTCTTATCTTCTTTTTATTTAAACATAATAGAAATCCTAATATTTATATGTTTTGGAAAATCTTATAGAATACGTCGATATGAATACGTAGCAATCTTTTGAATTTGAGGCATAATCCTTTTTCCATAAATGTATATTGAGAAGAGTTGGTACATATAATAATAGTAACATTATGTGGACATCAAAAGGCTGTTTCTTTTAGATGTAACCTTATAACAATTTACTTTATAATAAACCTGTCCTAAGTCAGGAACCTGATGTTCAGTGTTTGTCGTTTGTTGTAATGGTTCATAAGTGTTTCTCGTTTCTCGTTTTTATATAGAATAGACCGTTGGTTTTACTGTTTGAATGGTTTTATACTAGTCATTTTGGGGCCCTTTATAGCTTGCTGTTCGGTGTGAGCCAAGACTCCGTGTTGCAGGCCGTACTTAGACCTATAATGGTTTACTATTACAAATTGTGACTTAAATGGAGAGTTGTCTCATTGGCACTCATACCACATTTTCTTATATCTATTTAAGCTTCGCAATGCACACATCAGTTACCTTTTAAATGATGACAAATAATTGAAGTCATACACAAGTATTTACTTCATTTTTCTAAATAAGGTAAATAATTAATAGAGTAATAATCAGCATAATTAAAGATAACATTTCTTGTTCGTGACTGTTGAGATATGGCATTCCAAACACGATTCCATTACAAACATAACATAGCCATACTAGTTATATTCTAACCTTTGCAGACAAAACTGTCACCACTGGTCTTACTTTTACCATCAAATTACTTAAACATGTGTTTTCCAATATAAACACAACAAATAATACACAATTTACCATCAATAGATGATAATGTTAATATTAATTTATACGGTTAAAAGTGAAGCAGTGTTTATGTCAATGAAACAGCAACTAAACGACAACATATAGACAGTAACAATACTGTCAAACCTAAAATTATGAAATATTTCCAAGCTAATTGTTTAGTCAAATAATAATAAATTTCACCGGTAAGGCAATCAAAGATCTACCATAGAAACATACGCATAAAACGATCAACATGAACACATATGACTTCGGACATATATTTTACAGGTTGCTGACTTGAAACAGATACACAGAAATATGGCGATGTTAAGTTGTTTTTAGATCTCTACCCTCCAAGTTTTGCTTTATTCTCAATCCGTGAAAAAAAGTGTAAAAACAAATCCGTTAAAGGAATAGAACTTCACTCAAATATAACGGTATAGTACAGATGTTCAATAAAATGACAATACTTGACGTAATTAACCTATCGTAACATACCTCGGTCTATAACATTGAAGTATGACATATACACTGCATGAAAATTAAAAAAGAATCTGAAATAGCACTACAAGTACAACATTGAGTAGTTTATTTCTCCATAAAGCAAAAAAAAAAAAAAATCTGATCATTCCTTAATCATCTTTTAAAATCAGAAGGCATTCGGGCCAACGTTAATTCTTGAAAATACAACTTTCATGAAAATGATAAATGTAGTTGAAATAGAACAAACCTTTGTATGAATTAACTTGAGTTGGACTTGATTTTATCTTTATGACATTTGATTTCTATGATTTTCATGCTTACACTTTTTTAAACATGATCATACATGTACCATTAATTGGCACTAATTGTATTAGTCTAATACATTTGTATTTAAATATTTTATTTCTGTTTGTAGATTTTCCAGAGGAACTACATAATGAGCTACATACATTGTTGTAACAGAGACATAGAAAATTCTTTTAATTTCAGAAGGAGAAGACCTGGATGCAGATACCTAATGCTAAGAAGTTTCCTTCTGTCATGTGTTCCTATTCCTTGACCTCATATTCATTGTTCAGCAAAACCATAAAATATATATCTACCAGGTGGTTAGTGTTGAAAACATTTAAACAATTTCAGTTTTTTGTCATATGAATCTCTCACTTATTATGAATAATATAATTTGTTGATGCCCCACCTAAGGGCGTTATGTTTTCGGTCTGTACGTTAGTTTGTTAATCTGTCTGTCTGTCCATCAGTAGCCCACTTCAGATTAAAGTTATTGGTCAAGAAGTTTATGATGAAGTTGAAGTCCAATCAACTTGAAACTTAGTACACATATTCCTATGATATGATCTTTCTAATTGTAATGCCAAATTAGAGTTTTGACCTCTAATTTTACATTCCACTGAACATAGAAAATGATAGTGCGAGTGGGGAATCAGTTTACTTTGGACACATTCTTCTTGTATATATGGGTTCCTTGTAATGCCTATATGTCTGTCAAAGAGGGTTCACATGACCTTGACCTCATTTCATGGATCAGTGATCAAGGTTTAAGTAAGCTGATTAGATCCTTTTCTCAGATACTATAAGCAGTAGGTCAAATGTATGTGTTGTATGGTATGATTGTAAGGGTACGTGTCAGTCGCGTAGGTTTGATCTGATCTTGACCTCACTGTCGGCATTCACCTCAAAAGCTTATTCGGAAAGGATATAGTTACGATACTGTTGTCAGGTCATTAAGGATTGCATATTTTGGTATTAATATTGATTCACTCATAGGGTCTTTGCATCGAAAATAAACACTATTATTCTAAAACCAGTTGTTGGCATGATACGGGTTATGTTCTTCTCATATATTTTATGATTGTATGATACTAAACCCTAACGGAGGGATTGTTCTTGATTTTGATATGATGAAGACATAATCTTTCAATCAGTTTAATTGAGGTCTGGAGCTGGCATGTCAGTAATTGCTAGCAGTCCTTTGTTAATGTATGTATCATTGTCATTTTGCGTAGTTTCTTTTGTTACCTATTCTGACATCGGACTCGGACTTCTTTTAAACTGAGTTTTACTTTGCGTATTGCTATGTGAGTCTTTATTCTACATTGGCTAGAGGTATAGGGGAGGTTGAGATCTCACAAAACATGTTTAACCCGCCGCATTTTTGCGCCTGTCCCAAGTCTCTGGCCTTTGTTAGTCTTGTATGTTTTTTAATTTTAGTTCATTTATATGTTTTGGAGTTTAGTGTGACGTCCATTTTCACTGAACTAGTACACATTTTATTTAGGGACCAGCTGAGGACCACCTCCGGGTGCGAAATTTTCTCGCTGCGTTAGAGACCCATTGGTGGCCTTCGGCTGTTGTTTGCTCTTTGGTTTGGTTTTTGTCTCTTTGACATATTCCCCATTTCCATTCTCAATTTTACTCATTAAACAATATAACTCCTCACATATCTAGGTATTTATTCCTTCCTGTCTTTTAGATTTTGGGGTTTGAACGTGTAGCGTGTATGATGACAGTAAACCCCGAAAAGGCTTTGTACTCCGGAATTTAATAAAGTATTATTTTCATTAGCGTGTGTTTAAAGTCAGAGTTGTTGAGTCCATTGCGTGAAACAAGCGCGATACAGCTTTGTGGGAATAAATTTGTTTATTTTTTGGATACTTCACTGCTTTATATTATTGTCATTGGTGTAGGAACGTCATTTGCTAATAAACATTTCTTTTAAACGAACTTCACAAATGCCTGACCGTAAATTGTAGTTCATTTGAAAACACGATGAAAACAATTAAGTATAGTATTTGCTATGATTATTTAGAAATTGCAGTAACTAATGCTTGTTAATTTACCCACTTATGTTTCTGAAACAAAGATATTCATAAAATTTGCTTCTTTTATCTTATTTTAGGGTCTGAAATTTAATGCCTTGAATTATGTTATAAGTTATCAGTGTATGCAAAATATACAGTTTTTACAAGTGCCATGCATCAATTAATACAAGGTATATTAAATCGATTTACGAAATTCAATTCAGCACAATATTGTTGTTAAAGTATATTAAAGACAACAGTAATATTCCGCTGTTTAATAGTCATAAATCGATTAAGCGAAACCAATTCCGGGTTACAAACTAAAACCGAGTGAAAATACCAGCTACATGTATAAGAGGAAACAACGGAACAACAGAAACACTGAACTGCAACAAAAACAAACGCCAAAAACATAGAAACGGACGACGATGACGTATCTTTTCCTGAGATAACTTGTCACTCACTATTTTGTCAGGGTTTGTGTTGTTCATCTCAATTATGGCAAATCAGCCTCCATCACTTATATAATGCATGTGTAATATTACAGTATATCGATTGTCATTAGGACTAAATCAGTAATTTAAAAAAAATTGATCGAGTACATACACACCTGCAAACAGTAGCAAAACGTGAGAGAAATTACTTTCTGGTATTATTGAATGGTGCCCATTATAAGGTATTTTATCATTGCAACAACTGACAATGGAAAATGCATCTAAAAACTTAATTCTAATTAATCTTATCGTTCCTCTTTTTTAATGTCGAAAAATGAAAAAGGACGAGTTGTGTTCAGATATAGCAAAAGTATCTTAAAATTAACCAGAAGCGGCCATGTGCATTTTAATCTTTAATTTTGTTTAAATATCTGAATATAAAAGATATCCAGTCATTTCTTCTAATACTTCATATTGATAACACAAGTGGTTAGAGACAATCATTAATCTATGAAAAGAAATCTTCGCATATGACAACGTTTGGTGTACAAAAGTTAAATTGTCATCCAAAAAAATATGGTAAAGTCTACCAGCTCTTTCTCTTATGAGAACACCACATATGTGACCATCAGAACGGATAAGTCAAAATCTACCGAAGAAAAGCAATTACACATTTTTTCCCTGACCAAAGTACCAAACTAATTTATACGTCAATGACTTAGGCTTATCACGTCATACATTATCTTTCTACCCAAATGCAAAATCCAATATCACTCGAATATTGCGATAGGAAATATTACGACACAAATAATTATAGTAACATTTGAGAAGTTTGCGATTATAATAAGAGGAACTGATAGACAATTATAATGTACTAACATTCATTTTAAAGTTGGTATCATGTTTTTTTATTAATGACATAGATGTTTAATTCATAATTTAATGCAAAATTATCCTCAAGGTAACGGTTAAAGATTTAAAATAAATCAATTACATGTAATTTAGAATAATACATATAGCCCTACAAAAGTTCAAATAGTATCGAATAAATGGTGTACAGGAAGAATAAAATATAAAGACAATCATTGCAACAGGAAACTGTTAACAATGTTAAAAGAGAGACGGAGGATATCAAAGGATCATTCAAAATCACAAGCCGAAAATAAAGGGACAAAGCCATGGGTAAAACGAAAAAGACAAAAAAACTAAAGTACACAAAACAAAACATAGAAAACAAAAGACTAACCAACACGAGCTACACCAAACACTGTGGTTGATCTCAAGTACGCTGGAAGGGTATCAGATCCTGCACTACTTGTTGCACTCATCGTGTTGTAATTTAGAATATATAAATTTAGCTATGTATAAATTCTAAATAGTATCGAATCTATGGTGTACAGGAACAATAAAATATAAAGACAATCATTTCAAATGAAAACTGTAAGATATGTTATTTGTATTTATAAAATCCACCTGAATTACAAAGAGTTCACTAATGTTGTTAAATTGAATTCTTTTCATTTAACACTTACTACGACACTTTTTCACTTTCTTAAACAGACACATAAAAAAAACTATTAAAAACATAAATGGATAAGTTTGTCCAGTTTCAGTTAATACAACATAGATAATTGTTGCTTGTTCGAAATTACATAAGCTGCATATTTAGTTTTGAAGAGAAATTTCGCCAAATTTCATTTGATATTGTTTGAATTAAAGTACTATGTTGAATAGAGTGTTACGGGAAGTACATATATTCGTTTAATCTGTTGACAAAAGAGGCCTGGTACTTTTCTGTGTCCCCAGTTGATTGCATTCTTATATATTTTCTTTGAACGTTTCCATTTTAGCGTTATTGTATCGGAAAAATAAAAGATTCTTCTGATATAGTACTTGTACGTCTGGACACTGTTTTATCGGTTGTATTCAATAGTTTAGTGATTCAATTATTTTGTATCTTCGTACCGTTCGCAATTAGAGCCAACATATCTTATTTTCTGCTATGAAAAACGTCTCACCAAATTCAAACTTGTAGGACTGTTCAACAGTCGAATGGTAAAATTCGAATCTAGATAGGTCGTGCAGATATTAAAACGGGTTTAACATCGTTTTGCTAAAATCAGTCCAATTCTGAAAACTTACCTTTCCAAATACATTGTACTACCTACCGAAATGAGATACAACCACGTGTTAAAATCAAATTCATAAGTTGAATGAAGACAGTCAGCATGATTCGATGAAGTTAACATGCCTGTCTGTTTTATATTTATTAAGTTAACTTGGAAAGCCGTGAACAAGTCTGCGCCAAGTTCACTTTGATACAAATGGGACTAATCCCATCTGTAGATATGTACAGGAAACTCTTTGACCAACAGCCAAGAAAAAAAAAAAAAAAAAAAAAAACATAATAAGAGTTAGGTCATGGACCCTTTGTGGTAAGTCTAAAATAGGTAGAAGATATCCAATGGATATTCAAACTCAGTAGTCGTAGACAAATTGACAACGCCATGGGAAATGATAAACGACCAAAAAAAATATAACACAGTTTCACAAAACATAGAAAACTAAAGAGTGAGCAACACAAACCTCACCAAAAAAACGGTGGATGTCTTCGCTGGTCCGGGAGGGTACCCAAAGAGAGAATACACCCATCATATTTAAGACTTTAAAGTCTTATGTATGTTTTATAGATAACAGTATGTCAGACAGTGAAAACATTCTCTCTTTGCAAGTTACAAACAAAATTAATATTCTACTACATTTATGTAATATAAAGGTTTTGTTTAGCAAAGCATTCATAACAATACAATCTACACGATTTGAATAATCTATTAACTCGTGTTTTCCTTCATTCGCTAAATTATTGCTGTAATAGAATAGAAGACGAAGCGACAACCCAATTAGATATAGCCGATGTAAATACTGAGGTTAAAAGACCATTTGTAATATGTTTATAGCTATTTTCCGGTGAAATGTCAACGACAGATGCTCTTTGCGTCATAAACTATCTTTCTACTTGACCGCGAACACCTAATATTACCCGAATAGTGTGGTACGAAAATTATCACAAAAAATCAAAGGATTATTTGAGAAACTAGCGATATTAATAATATGAAATGTTACAACATTTACTGATGAAATTGATTTCATGGTTTTTGTTGAATGAAATAAGTGTTCAATTTACACTGGAAAGATTAATGAAAAGCACAAAAGTTAAGTGAGCCCGTATTCGCCATTCAAAACCAATTACAGGTCAAATAAAATAGAAGAAACTTTCACAAGAGCTCGAATACCTAAAGGGATTGATATGTTATTTTATAAATATTTCTGTTCACAGATCATAGTAGTAGACATGATTAGTTGGCGAATCATAAGTCCTTTATGGCTTCAATGAACATAACATTGAACAACAAATCGGAGGACTTACCTTGTTTGTATTGGATAACTAAGCTTCACAAAATTCCGTACAAACAACGGTACATTGCCGGCTCATCTGCATTTTCGACTAAAGAATTGCCCATTAGATTGACGAAAAGTCTGTCCGCAGTAAAGAGGGTCTTCAGAAATACTGTGAAACTGTTTACTCGCGTAGTGGTATAAACCATGTGTGGATTCTAAAAACTCTAAAGAACTTCTGGATAATTTTAAATCACGACTTTTTTCTGAAATTAGTTCTATCAAAACCTTTGATTTTTCAACTCTGTATACCACCATTCCCCAATTGAAATTGAAAATCGTCTAAAAGAAATAATCCACAATGCTTTTCAACAAAACATTTTGCGTAGTTTCTTTTGTTACCTATTCTGACATCGGACTCGGACTTCTTTTAAACTGAGTTTTACTTTGCGTATTGCTATGTGAGTCTTTATTCTACATTGGCTAGAGGTATAGGGGAGGTTGAGATCTCACAAAACATGTTTAACCCTGCCGCATTTTTGCGCCTGTCCCAAGTCTCTGGCCTTTGTTAGTCTTGTATGTTTTTAATTTTAGTTCATTTATATGTTTTGGAGTTTAGTGTGACGTCCATTTTCACTGAACTAGTACACATTTTATTTAGGGACCAGCTGAGGACCACCTCCGGTGCGAAATTTTCTCGCTGCGTTAGAGACCCATTGGTGGCCTTCGGCTGTTGTTTGCTCTTTGGTTTGGTTTTGTCTCTTTGACATATTCCCCATTTCCATTCTCAATTTTACTCATTAAACAATATAACTCCTCACATATCTAGGTATTTATTCCTTCCTGTCTTTTAGATTTTGGGGTTTGAACGTGTAGCGTGTATGATGACGGTAAACCCCGAAAAGGCTTTGTACTCCGGAATTTAATAAAGTATTATTTTCATTAGCGTGTGTTTAAAGTCAGAGTTGTTGAGTCCATTGCGTGAAACAAGCGCGATACAGCTTTGTGGGAATAAATTTGTTTATTTTTTGGATACTTCACTGCTTTATATTATTGTCATTGGTGTAGGAACGTCATTTGCTAATAAACATTTCTTTTAAACGAACTTCACAAATGCCTGACCGTAAATTGTAGTTCATTTGAAAACACGATGAAAACAATTAAGTATAGTATTTGCTATGATTATTTAGAAATTGCAGTAACTAATGCTTGTTAATTTACCCACTTATGTTTCTGAAACAAAGATATTCATAAAATTTGCTTCTTTTATCTTATTTTAGGGTCTGAAATTTAATGCCTTGAATTATGTTATAAGTTATCAGTGTATGCAAAATATACAGTTTTACAAGTGCCATGCATCAATTAATACAAGGTATATTAAATCGATTTACGAAATTCAATTCAGCACAATATTGTTGTTAAAGTATATTAAAGACAACAGTAATATTCCGCTGTTTAATAGTCATAAATCGATTAAGCGAAACCAATTCCGGGTTACAAACTAAAACCGAGTGAAAATACCAGCTACATGTATAAGAGGGAAACAACGGAACAACAGAAACACTGAACTGCAACAAAACAAACGCCAAAAACATAGAAACGGACGACGATGACGTATCTTTTCCTGAGATAACTTGTCACTCACTATTTTGTCAGGGTTTGTGTTGTTCATCTCAATTATGGCAAATCAGCCTCCATCACTTATATAATGCATGTGTAATATTACAGTATATCGATTGTCATTAGGACTAAATCAGTAATTTAAAAAAATTGATCGAGTACATACACACCTGCAAACAGTAGCAAAACGTGAGAGAAATTACTTTCTGGTATTATTGAATGGTGCCCATTATAAGGTATTTTATCATTGCAACAACTGACAATGGAAAATGCATCTAAAACTTAATTCTAATTAATCTTATCGTTCCTCTTTTTAATGTCGAAAATGAAAAGGACGAGTTGTGTTCAGATATAGCAAAAGTATCTTAAAATTAACCAGAAGCGGCCATGTGCATTTTAATCTTTAATTTTTGTTTAAATATCTGAATATAAAAGATATCCAGTCATTTCTTCTAATACTTCATATTGATAACACAAGTGGTTAGAGACAATCATTAATCTATGAAAAGAAATCTTCGCATATGACAACGTTTGGTGTACAAAAGTTAAATTGTCATCCAAAAAAATATGGTAAAGTCTACCAGCTCTTTCTCTTATGAGAACACCACATATGTGACCATCAGAACGGATAAGTCAAAATCTACCGAAGAAAAGCAATTACACATTTTTCCCTGACCAAAGTACCAAACTAATTTATACGTCAATGACTTAGGCTTATCACGTCATACATTATCTTTCTACCCAAATGCAAAATCCAATATCACTCGAATATTGCGATAGGAAATATTACGACACAAATAATTATAGTAACATTTGAGAAGTTTGCGATTATAATAAGAGGAACTGATAGACAATTATAATGTACTAACATTCATTTTAAAGTTGGTATCATGTTTTTTATTAATGACATAGATGTTTAATTCATAATTTAATGCAAAATTATCCTCAAGGTAACGGTTAAAGATTTAAAATAAATCAATTACATGTAATTTAGAATAATACATATAGCCCTACAAAGTTCAAATAGTATCGAATAAATGGTGTACAGGAAGAATAAAATATAAAGACAATCATTGCAACAGGAAACTGTTTACAATGTTAAAAGAGAGACGGAGGATATCAAAGGATCATTCAAAATCACAAGCCGAAAATAAAGGGACAAAGCCATGGGTAAAACGAAAAGACAAAAAACTAAAGTACACAAAACAAAACATAGAAAACAAAAGACAAACCAACACGAGCTACACCAAACACTGTGGTTGATCTCAAGTACGCTGGAAGGGTATCAGATCCTGCACTACTTGTTGCACTCATCGTGTTGTAATTTAGAATATATAAATTTAGCTATGTATAAATTCTAAATAGTATCGAATCTATGGTGTACAGGAACAATAAAATATAAAGACAATCATTTCAAATGAAAACTGTAAGATATGTTATTTGTATTTATAAAATCCACCTGAATTACAAAGAGTTCACTAATGTTGTTAAATTGAATTCTTTCATTTAACACTTACTACGACACTTTTTCACTTTCTTAAACAGACACATAAAAAAACTATTAAAAACATAAATGGATAAGTTTGTCCAGTTTCAGTTAATACAACATAGATAATTGTTGCTTGTTCGAAATTACATAAGCTGCATATTTAGTTTTTGAAGAGAAATTTCGCCAAATTTCATTTGATATTGTTTGAATTAAAGTACTATGTTGAATAGAGTGTTACGGGAAGTACATATATTCGTTTAATCTGTTGACAAAAGAGGCCTGGTACTTTTCTGTGTCCCCAGTTGATTGCATTCTTATATATTTTCTTTGAACGTTTCCATTTTAGCGTTATTGTATCGGAAAAATAAAAGATTCTTCTGATATAGTACTTGTGTACGTCTGGACACTGTTTTTATCGGTTGTATTCAATAGTTTAGTGATTCAATTATTTTGTATCTTCGTACCGTTCGCAATTAGAGCCAACATATCTTATTTTCTGCTATGAAAACGTCTCACCAAATTCAAACTTGTAGGACTGTTCAACAGTCGAATGGTAAAATTCGAATCTAGATAGGTCGTGCAGATATTAAAAACGGGTTTAACATCGTTTTGCTAAAATCAGTCCAATTCTGAAAACTTACCTTTCCAAATACATTGTACTACCTACCGAAATGAGATACAACCACGTGTTAAAATCAAATTCATAAGTTGAATGAAGACAGTCAGCATGATTCGATGAAGTTAACATGCCTGTCTGTTTTATATTTATTAAGTTAACTTGGAAAGCCGTGAACAAGTCTGCGCCAAGTTCACTTTGATACAAATGGGACTAATCCCATCTGTAGATATGTACAGGAAACTCTTTGACCAACAGCCAAGAAAAAAAAAAAAAAAAAAAAAAATAATAAGAGTTAGGTCATGGACCCTTTGTGGTAAGTCTAAAAATAGGTAGAAGATATCCAATGGATATTCAAACTCAGTAGTCGTAGACAAATTGACAACGCCATGGGAAATGATAAACGACCAAAAACATATAACACAGTTTCACAAAACATAGAAAACTAAAGAGTGAGCAACACAAACCTCACCAAAAAAAACGGTGGATGTCTTCGCTGGTCCGGGAGGGTACCCAAAAGAGAGAATACACCCATCATATTTAAGACTTTAAAGTCTTATGTATGTTTTATAGATAACAGTATGTCAGACAGTGAAAACATTCTCTCTTTGCAAGTTACAAACAAAATTAATATTCTACTACATTTATGTAATATAAAGGTTTTGTTTAGCAAAGCATTCATAACAATACAATCTACACGATTTGAATAATCTATTAACTCGTGTTTTCCTTCATTCGCTAAATTATTGCTGTAATAGAATAGAAGACGAAGCGACAACCCAATTAGATATAGCCGATGTAAATACTCGAGGTTAAAAGACCATTTGTAATATGTTTATAGCTATTTTCCGGTGAAATGTCAACGACAGATGCTCTTTGCGTCATAAACTATCTTTCTACTTGACCGCGAACACCTAATATTACCCGAATAGTGTGGTACGAAAAATTATCACAAAAAATCAAAGGATTATTTGAGAAACTAGCGATATTAATAATATGAAATGTTACAACATTTACTGATGAAATTGATTTCATGGTTTTGTTGAATGAAATAAGTGTTCAATTTACACTGGAAAGATTAATGAAAAGCACAAAAGTTAAGTGAGCCCGTATTCGCCATTCAAAACCAATTACAGGTCAAATAAAATAGAAGAAACTTTCACAAGAGCTCGAATACCTAAAGGATTGATATGTTATTTTATAAATATTTCTGTTCACAGATCATAGTAGTAGACATGATTAGTTGGCGAATCATAAGTCCTTTATGGCTTCAATGAACATAACATTGAACAACAAATCGGAGGACTTACCTTGTTTGTATTGGATAACTAAGCTTCACAAAATTTCGTACAAACAACGGTACATTGCCGGCTCATCTGCATTTTCGACTAAAGAATTGCCCATTAGATTGACAAAAAGTCTGTCCGCAGTAAAAGAGGGTCTTCAGAAATACTGTGAAACTGTTTACTCGCGTAGTGGTATTAACCATGTGTGGATTCTAAAAAAAACTCTAAAGAACTTCTGGATAATTTTAAATCACGACTTTTTTTCTGAAATTAGTTCTATCAAAACCTTTAATTTTTCAACTCTGTATACCACCATTCCCCAATTGAAATTGAAAAATCGTCTAAAAGAAATAATCCACAATGCTTTTCAACAAAAAAAATGGTTGAATACGCTATGCATTTTTTTACTTTGGGATACCATACGGCATATATTGTTCATAGTGAACCAAAAGGTAAAACATGCTACACAGAGGATCAAGTGATCAGTATGCTGGAGTTTCTTATTGACAACATATTTGTTGAATTTGAGGTAGACTTTTCAACAAATTGTCGGCATTCCTATGGGAACGAACTGTGCATGCCAACCTCTTTTATTTTCATATGAATCGGAGTTCCTTCAGGTACTTGTCAAAAACAAAAGATCAAAGAAGCCAGGTCATTTAGTTTCACATTCAGATATATTGATGATGTTCTTTCCATTAACAATCCAAACTTTTCTGATTGGGGTACATTGACATATCCCCATAACTGGAAATTAAAGAAACAACAGATACGGCTTCCCCGCCTCATTTTTAGACTTATACCTCGAATTTGACATACACGGTCATCTCAGTACCAGAATTTATAACAAAAAGACGATTTAATTTTGAAATTATCAATTCCCCACCTTAGGAACAATATACCAACTTCACCTGCATATGGGATATACATTTCCCAACTGATTCGGTATTCAAGAGCTTGCAGCTCCTACTCAGTGTCACCAGTGTCTGAGCAGAAAGTTGATGAACCAGGGTATGTCAAAGAACGTCTCGTCCTTTTCCTAAAACAGTTCATCAGAAGGTACCAATACCTTGTTGATAAATATTCCGTATCAACTTCACAAATAATACACGATACAGATTCTGGGTACTGACTTTGTTTATTATCTTAATAACGTGTTATAGTAATCCTTTTTTTTTTTGACTTTATGAATATTACTTTTACTGTTTAGTCTGTTTTTTTGTGATATCCATTTGACGTGACTCTGTACTTATACATCCCGTCATTGATTATTATTCTATGATCATTTTCACCACCGCAAAATCTTTAGTTGTAGGAAAATTTATATGTATATGACTTACCTAGTAAAAGGTCAAATTGAATTACATTTTGTTATACGTGGAATAGTCATTTCTCAAAATGTGTATATTACACCAGCTTAAAGGCATTGTATGATCTAAGGAACAGTTTTTGTTCAAAGAAAAAAGTGTTTATCTTGAATTAAAGATTCATTACATTCATTTTAATAAAAGTAACACTATGTTTTGCTAGGGTTTACATAAATCCATGAACTCCTCGAAAAACAATCAGAAATGTGTGTGTTAGTTTTTAATACGCATGCCTGCATCTACATTATTTATCGGAACCACTCAAATAATTTAAGAACAAGTTTTTCTCTAATAGATAGATGTTTAATCAAAATCGAACAAATGTTTCACTCAAATTTTAAAACCCATATACGATGTCTTATCTTTAAAATCGTGGTAAATTGAAGCTACTATTAATGATTTGATTAAAGTTACGTCTTAATTTAAGACGATGTCAAGTGCACATAAATCTACTGTTCCACCTTAAATTATATATAAACCAATCCAAATCAAAGAGATATTCAATTTGATTTATCATGTTAAACAAAAGCTGGTTTGTCAGACAAACAAAACAAAAAAAAAGATAAAAAATAAATTTTAACCAAATAGTATTGTGTTTGCAATCAATTTAGAGATAACAGAGATATACGCGTAAATGTAATACCGGAAATGGCTCGCCTGTTAAATCCCATCCTTATAGTACATCGCAAGCTGATAAACAATAAATTCAAAGGCAGGAACTTCTTCTTGAATAGAATATAACAGAGGAACCCACTAGCGAACATATTTTAAAGAGACAACATCTTGAGACTACGTATTGCTTTTCATTCACTTAATAAATCAATCATTCTTCAGCAGCATCCCCTGCCTCTTATAGATAATGTATTTGATGCTTTAGGAAAATTTAATGCCAAAATTTATTCAGGACCTGATTTGACAATGGCTTATCATCAAATGCCAATGGACGAAGACTTACAGCCTGTATTACTCATGATAAATTATATCAATTTACGACTTCCGGTAGCATGAAGGTTGCATGAAGTGGTGTTTTCTACTCTACATTTTTATTGAAAACTGGCTAATAAGTCTGTGTAAGTTATGAGAAGGTCTTGAAATAGAATCAATAGATGATCCAGAAACAACTCTGTCTGTTTTTGAACATATATATTATATTAAAAATCTTTAATTGCTACAAACATTTTTTTATAAAAGATAATTCGAGTAGACCGAAATCCGTTTCCGGTGTAAACAGAGGTCAGTGGTCGGAGTCAAATTCGACAGTCAATAGTAAATTTTGCGTATTATATAGATACGGCTGAAAACCGTGGACACTAGGGCACACAAAAGTTGCGAGCCATTTATACAACTGTATGAATCAAAGTATGTGTCCGAATGCTTTGAAGTTTGCACCTTAATTAGAAGTGTAAAACTTGCCATATTGGACTCATATGAAAGAGAGTTGATCGAATATTCCGAAAAATAAAATTTGAAGATAATTCGGGTTTTTTAGGCCACGTGATATCTTTCCAAAAGTCACTAGTTAAGTTTTTGTCTAAAACGTGTTCATTCAAGCCGAGCCAAATCAAGCTAAAAGGAGAAAAGGGGGCAGGGTAGCATCTGGGTACATACTATCTTTTGAAACTGACATAAAATTGAGTAGGACAATGGGGAAAGTTTCAATGAGACACCAACCCGACAACAGAGCAGAAAACAGCCGAAGGCCATCAATGGGTTTTCAACACAACGAGAAAATCCCGCATCCGAAGGAGGGCTTCAGCGTGCCCCTTAACAAACATGTATACTAGTTAAGTGAAATTGATGTCATACTTAACTCCAAATAATATAAGTAAACAAATATTGAAAAACATACAAGACTACAAATATAAGTTTTCTGTATGTAATTGTTATTTTCTTTTGAAATAGACAGTAAAATTAGGTTAAATTAAATTTCAACTTCGTTAAAACATTTCAGAATATTGAAGCGGTTTTAGTAACTTTTCAATAATTTCTGTACAAAATTATTAGGAATTGTTAGCGCACCTTAAGTTTCTAATTGAGCTGGTACACTAGAAATTACATTTTTACTAGTGTACAAGTTATTTCTATTATTCTAACATTAGTCTTCCAAAGTCCACTGCATAGTTGTTAAAATATACTTTTTACCCCTAAAAATACAACCAAAAACAGTATTCTTTGTACCACTTGGTGAAAATATTCTGTTAGAATTTAATGAGAAAAGAGGTTTTACCGAAAACAAACAACAATTTTTCAGTGAGAGGTATATCGACCATCAACAGAAAATAATGAAACTTTGAATCACATTTAGTCACAAAGCGGGTATTATGAAGATTAATTTGCGCCCTTTACCACATCTGTACGTCGATGATACAAGAGTTATTGTAAAAATGTTTTCAAACTTGCCTCATATGAAACCTGTACCGGTGGGAAAAGGAAAGGGTTAACTAATTGGCTTAACTCTTTTCCTTTATGACATTTTATACATTTACTCATCGGAAAGATATTACAAAAGTTCAATTGAATACTGCATTCGCACTGAAGGTTATACACTTGCCATTCTCTTATCTAAAAGTATAACTAAGATAGCTGTAAAGATGTGTGAAAATCCAAGTTGATTTGAAAAGTTTATAGAAATAGTTAAAGGTGACTATCTGAATTTAATCAAAACTGAAAATTCTAGCTTTTTTACCTATTAATTAAATCCTTAAATCTGACAGCAAAGAATCAAACTACCAAATAACCTGGGATTTTGTAGGATCAATATATAATTGAGGTAGATGGGATGATTTAGACCAGTCTAGACTAAATTTAAAGGTTAAGACTGATCGAGCAATATTTTTCCATTTGTTACAAAACTTAATTTTCACCTGGGAAATCGTACTAAATAAGGGACGATTTGTTCTGTTTTGTTTAAACACAATTTGTGTAGCTAGTTGTTGTCATAGACGATTTTATGATCATAACACTTCACACGGTGCAAGTTTACAACGAATTGAAATGCATGAATCTCATACCTTATTCCTTTGATTTGGATCTATATTTGATATTTCTAGTAACAAATCGACCAATTGAGTTCTCCACTTCTAGCAGCTTTGTGTAAGACAGTGTTTCCATCCTGAAAATAAATCTTATTATATTACCAGTACTTAAGCAAAGGTAAAACATTCATGAGCCTCACATATCTTCTGTAAAAGACAACATTTAATAACAAAGAGGTAACAGATAAGATAATTTAGATATTTTTTTTTTAATATTTTTTTATAAAAGTAACCTGTATAAATTAAATGAAATAATGTTAGTAATACTTTGTGAACGTTCAACTTGATTGTTTCCGATTTAAGATGATTCAACCTGACTCTTTCTTTATAAAACCACAACTGTCTACCATCAACTGAGTTTGAAAGAATCAGATAATGTGGATGCCTTTGATTTCTTCTTGGTAACTGTAAGTCCTTTTTCCTCTTCAATATTTCGTTTTTTTAAAGGTGGAAACACATATTGATGTGTGAACACTGGGTCTGACATTGTCTGAGCCGTTTAAGCAACGGTTGAAAATCATCTCAAGCAGTACACAATATACCTCATATGCTCTTGTTGGATCTATAGTTGTTCTTCCTAATAACAGTTTGACTATTTTGAAATGTTCTGCTTCTGCCGCTATGTCAAATGCAGTGGTCCCATCCTAGAAATAATAAGGATCATAATAAAACAACTCTTTCTTATATTATAATAACAAAATGCAAATCAAACAATAATTTCGTTCAGAATAATGAATGAAATTCAAATTAACATCACTTTTATAATGCAGTCTAGATCAAGCAGTAATGCATAATGCATCCAACACTATTGGAAATTAACGGGATGGGCTGGTTGAATTTGTACAAAAAAAAAAAAACTGAAAAGAAACAAAAGAAGTGGGGTATCAATGCACGAAACACAATCATTACATACGCATGATATCCAAAACCAAACATTTTAAAATCAGTTTTGACGAAAAATATGTGTTTGGATAATTGATATGAAATATATAAGTACAACTAATCGTAAGGACTATAAAAGTATACAAGTCATAAACGGATCTAAAATGAATTTGACACCTACCTTGTTAAAAGTATTTTAAAGAGGTTTCAATTGGAAGAATACAGCATACATGGGGAAATAAAGGGGTTACAAAACATTGAGTGAATAATAAAAACATAAATTTGAACACCTAAAATTAGATTCTGTGGAATGTATATTCAACAAATACATTTTAAAATGAATGACCTATTATATGAACATACCAAGTCATTAAAGTGTGTTTCTGTAGCTGAACATTCCCTTGACTAATGAATTTCTGTTATTGAAATCTTGAAATTGCGATTTTATTAACAAAGAACCACAGAAAAAATTTTTTCGTGAAAACTTTTGAACACGTGCTTCAAAAACCTTATCTATTTTAGTACATATTTTACGTTTAGTTAGTATTACATAGGACAAACTGATATGTCATAAACAAATAAAAGTCGCGTTTTTTTTTTTTTTTCAAAACAAAAGCTTTAACAAATATATAAAAACATGTGCTCAAAATCAGTATCCACGTGTTAACTTTATTCACACTGTTATAGTTTTATAGTATGTCAACATACATAGAAAAGAAAAGAAATTAACTTTAAAAGTTCATACAATTAACCAGATTTGTGCTGTAAGACAACGTTTTAACGTGACCTTTACTCACTCCTTCTATAACGTCGATCAATTGTTGACAACACACATTATTGACATCAATGAATACATCAGAGGTAAAACCGGTTGGAGTGCCAAACGAAGAATTTTAAGGAAAATCTCATTGTTGGTGCCTTATTTGAAATGTAACTCGACACCAACAGATGTTCTCTTCTTTTACATATGTTGTCTTTTCATTGGACCTTTGTGGGTTTTTAAAATTATTGGTCTGGTTTATGTTTTACAAGATGTGTGCACCGATTGCTGATAAAATAATTATATAAGAATAAAATGAAAAATATATTATTGAAAATATTTCCGCAGAGGAAATGACCTTTGTCCTTTTATTTCCAAATGCAATAATATGATAAGATTTGTTTTTGTTTATGTAAAATGCAGAACTCTTGCAGTTATTTTGTGTTTTATTTCTGGTCTTTTGAATGCCATGTTTATTAAATTCACTGGACAATACTGTTTGGTCGGGCAAAATATTACAGTATATGAATTGTGGGTTCTTTTGTTATTGAGGTAAACATTGCTGTTTTACTCGGTTGTTTGAATTATATCTTTTCAATATCTGTACCTTCTTCTTGATAATTTCAATACCAAATATTTCAATTTCCACGAACAGTATCACATGAACAATCCATCAATAAAACAACTATTTTAGCTTGATATCGTATTCCATGCATTCAGTTGTCAAAATGTATTTTCAAACGTCATTGCAATGCATGGTAATTTATTTTATATTTCTATTTTTGTCTGTTCTCTTTCAACGCCTTTGCTTAATACGCACAAACTGGAGTAAATATCGTCCTATTGCTGTGGGATACATGCATATGTGTAAGTGTGTTATCCATCGAAGTTGAAATAGTTAATTTGTTAAACTAATTCCTCGGGTAAATAAGTATCTTGGTATACGGTCAGGATGTAATGTGTTATACTTTTCGAATTAAATGATTAATTTCAAATACAAATGCATGAGTTTATTTTATTTCACCTTCATTAAATTATTCTAATTATGTATCTGTTTTGCCATTTTAGACGATAACCTATCATATTTAACAGAAACTTCTAGATGTTCTAATTTTATTAATTGATTAAGAAGACAAATCAAATTTAACAAAACACAAACTGGAGAAATCGCATGAACTTAACCGAATGCGTCGAGTAATACAGAAGAATTCATTTCATTGTTATATATAGCATCAATTATTAATAATATTGGAAAGGAATTCCCGGTATAAACTTGCCAGCGCATAGTAAAGAAATGTTTTAAAAAATTTAGCTATTCGTAGGCAACGTAAGTGTGCATAAAGATAGTGATTTTTTTTGTCAATTTTGTACAGCTGTTAGTAACTTTAAAAGATGATGTTAAGATATTCTCGTAAGTATAATTTCCCAAAATTGCATTTTACTAAGACCTATCTTTCAGCAAATGTGTTTTGTGTATAGGAGATGGCGGACAAACCGAAATACATGAAAAAGCACCCGTATTTGGTGATTACAGAAGACTGTACATCGTAGCAAATAAGTTATATGACTGTTCTGTTTTAAAGTACATGGACAGCTATGAAAAGACTATATACAAGTATTCAAATTGAAGGTACAGTCGAGTGTAAGTATGGTCTAATGATAACACAAATATATCACTTCTGCATTTTCTGCTTCTTATCTTTTTTATTTAAACATAATAGAAATCTTAATATTAATATGTTTTGGAAAATCTTATAGAATACGTCGATATGCATACGTAGCAATCTTTTGAATTTGAGGCATAATCCTTTTTCCTAAATGTATATTGAGAAGAGTTGGTACATATAATAATATTAACATTATGTGGACATCAAAGGGCTGTTTCTTTTAGATGTAACCTTATAACAATTTACTTTATAATAAACCTGTCCTAAGTCAGGAACCTGATGTTCAGTGATTGTTGTTTGTTGTAGTGGTTCATAAGTGTTTCTCGTTTCTCGTTTTTTTATATAGATTAGACCGCTGGTTTTACTGTTTGAATGGTTTTATATTAGTCATTTTTGGGCCCTTTATGGCTTGTTGTTCGGTGTGAGCCAAGGCTCCGTGTTGAAGGCCGTACTTTGACCTATAATGGTTTACTATTACAAATTGTGACTTAAATGGAGAGTTGTTTCATTGGCACTCATATCACATTTTCTTATATCTATTTAAGCTTCGCAATGCACGCACATAAGTTACCTTTTAAATGATGGCAAATAATTGGAAATCATACACAAGTATTTACTTCATTTTTCTAAATAAGGTAATTAATTAATAAAGTAATAATCAGCATAAGGAAAATTAAAGATAACATTTCTCGTTCGTGACTGTTGAGATATGGCATTCTAAACACGATTCCATTACAAACATAACATAGCCATACTAGTTATATTCTAATCTTTGCAGACAAAACTGTCACCACTGGTCTTACTTTTACCATCAAATTACTTGAACATGTGTTTTCCAATATAAACACAACAAATACGACACAATTTATCATCAATGGATGATAATATTGATATTAACTTATACGGTTAAAAGTGAAGCAGTGTTTATGTCAATGAAACAGCAACATATAGACAGTAACAATACTGTCAAACCTAAAATTATGAAATATTTCCAAGCTAGTTGTTTAGTCAAATAATAATAAATTTCACAGGTAAGGCAATCAAAGATCTACCATAGAAACATACGCCTAAAACGATCAACATGAACACATATGACTTCGGACATATATTTTACAGGTTGCTGACTTAATACAAATACACAGAAATATGGCGATGTTAAGTTGTTATTTTAGATCTCTACCCTCCAAGTTTTGCTTTATTCTTGATCCATGAAAAAGAGTGTAAAACAAATCCGTTAAAGAAATAGAACTTCACTCAAATATAACGGTATAATACAGATGTTCAATAAAATGACATAATTAACCTATCGTAACATACCTCGGTCTATAACATTGAAGTATGACATATACACTGCATGCAAATTAAAAAAGAATCTGAAATAGCACTTTAGAAAGAAGCAGAAAATTATAAAATGACAACCACAATTCATTAAAAACCGACAATACAATGGCTAAAACTAAAACAAACGACAACATTTAGAACACTACATAAAAATTTAAGACTGAGCATCACAAATACCTTTAAAGTGTAGACTGATCCACATACTTGAGCATTAATTTTCCATTTGTTACAAAACTTCATTTTCACCTGGGAAATCGTACTAAATAAGGAAGATTTGTTCAGTTTTATTATACACAATGTGTGCAGCTAGTTGTTGTGGGATACGATTTTATGATCATAGCACTTGACACGTTGCAATTTTACGACGGATTGAAATGCATAGTACCTCATACCTTATTCTTTTGATTTGGGTCTATATTTGATATTTCTAGTAACAATTGGACCAATTCGAGTTCTCTTCTAGCAGCTTTGTGTAAGATAGTGTTTCCATTCTGAAATTTAAATGTTTACATATTACCAGTACTTAAGCAAAAGGTTAAAATGCACGAGCCTCACAAATGTTCTATTAAAGACAGCATTTAATAACAGGGAGGTAACAGATAAAATAAATGAGATACGATTTCATTTTAAAATATTCTATGATGAAAGTAACCTGTATAAGTTATGTTAGTAATGCTTTGTGGACGTTTAGTTTGATTGTTTCCGATTTAAGATGATTCCACTTGACTCTTTTTTCTTTCTTTATAAAACCACCACTGACTACCATCTACTGAGTTTGAAAGAATCAGACAAAGTGGATGCCTTTGATTTCTTCTTGGTAACTGGAAGTCCTTTTCCTCTTCGGTATTTCGTTTATTTATAATTTGGGAACACATATTGATGTGTGAACACTGGGTCTGAAGGTGTCTGAGCCGATCAAGCAACGGTTGAAAATCATCTCAAGCAGTACACTACATACCTCATATACTCTTGTTGGATCTATAGTTGTTCTTCCTAATAACAGTTTGACTATTTTGAAATGTCCTGCTACTGCCGCTATGTCAAATGCAGTGTTCCCATCCTAGAAATAATAGGGATCATAATAAAACAACTCTTTCTAATATCACAATAACAAAAGGCAAATCAAACAATAATTTAATTCATAATAATGAATGAAATTCAAATTAACATCACTTTTAAAATGCAGTCTAGATCAAGCAGTAATGCATAATGCAACCAACACTATTTAGAAATAAGGGGTGGGCTGGTTGAATTTGTAAAAAAACGAATAGAAACAAAAGCAGGGTATATAAATGCACGAAACACAATCACTACACACACATGATAACCAAAACCAAACATTTTAAAATTAGTTTTGACGAAAAATATGTGTTTGGATAATTGATATGAAATATATAAGTAGAACTAATCCTTAAATCAGATTCTGTGGAATGTATACTCAACAAATAAATTTAAAAATTGATGACCAATCATATGAACGTCCAAGTCATTAAAGTGTGTTTCTGTAGCTGAGCATTCCCTTGACTAATGCATATCTGTTATTGAAATCTTAAAATTTCGGTTTGATTAACAAAGAAAAGGACTTCTGTTCGTGAAAACTATTTGAATACGTGCTTCAAAAACCTAATCTATTTTATTACATTTTTAACGTGTAGTTAGTATTACATAGGACAAACTGGCAAGCCATAAACAAATAAAAGTCGTGTTTTTTTTCAGAACGATTAGCTTTAACAAATATATAGCAACATGTGCTGGAAATCTGTTTCCACGTCTCAACTTTATTCACACTGTTATATTTTAATTCATATTGTATCAACATACATAGAAAAGAAAAAAAATTAACTTCAAAGGGCATACAATTAACCAGATTTTTGCTGTAAGATAACGTTTTAACGTGACCTTTACTCACTTCTACTATAGCGTCGATCAATTGTTGACAACACACATTATTGACATCAATGAATATATCAGAGGAAAAATCGGTTGGAGTGTCCAACGAAGATTTTGAAGATTGCGCTTTGTAAAATACAGCTGTTTCTCAAACCATGCCTCTTTTGGGAGATATAAAATATTCACAGATAATTAATTTTGTTTATGTACTGGTTTCGGATATGATCTCTATGTTTCATCTCGTAGAGACATAACTTGGGAATGTTACCAGTAAATATACATATTCATAGTGATCAAGTTAAAATCTGTGGAAATCCTTAAATCAAGGTAGGGTACCATATAATTTTAATGTAAGTTTAAACTCATAGAAATTCGGGGTAAATAAACGTTGAAAATATGCAGCACACCCCAATATTTTGACCTTTGAAACAAATAGTAATGCATGTGAACTTTCCATTCTAGGATATATATTTTTTTCAAAACTTCATAGTCAAAGTGCGCAGCGATGTTAAGGCGATTTAGATAAGATTTTGTCAGGGACAGATAACCCCGTAAGGACCTCATTATGTTTTCATATATTCATTAATGGCGGAGGCTGTGTCTATCGATGAAACTGTATGAAATCAAATTAAATACATGCCTGTTAACTAAAACGGGTATTCATATGATGTCATTTATTTATCGAAACACGAATACTGTATGTTTGTGCTTTAATTATTATGGCAAACAGTTGCAATAACTGTTTTTCTTGACGAGATTGTCGGCTTGTGGACCCCGCCTTCTTTTGCGGATAAACCAATCAGAAGACGATCGACGTCAAATAGATGTTTGCAGTTTGCAGAATGGAAAGAAACTTGCAGCGAAAATTATTTTCACTTCTACCTGAAAATCTAACCTGAAAAGTAAATGTGAGCCACAAAACATGTATAAATTATGAAACATACGTTGCTTGTTTTGTTTATCATTCGCTCCAGAGAGCGAAAAACTGTATACTATTAGATAAAAACGAGTTCAATGATCGCAAGTATGATATACACGTGGTCAAAACAAAACAAGACTGCAACAAATATCTGAAATTTAAATAATTTATTGAGTCTCGTCAATAAGTGAACATAATATCGAATAAAACAAGTTCCCTGCATTATACCAAATGACCATTCTCATCATTTACCCTTAAATTTGTTTAATAAAATATTCGTTTCGCAGGTGTCCTGCCATTCCTCACAGGCACTTGTTTCTATCCATGGCAAGATCTACTATCCTATATAGGGATAGTAGATCTTGCTATAAGGATATTTCCATGGATAGAAAAGTGCCTGTGCATTTCTGGTTGGGTACATTTTCTCCAACGTTCACTTCCCCAGAGCGCACGTTGCTGGGGCCAGGGTAGTCCAAAAATACACCTTATCGCTATTTGTCCGCCATTACTGGATATCACACAGGTTCCCGTAAAATTTTGACGTCATAAAACAAAATATCTGACGCCACAATGGAAAAGTGATTGTTGTATGCGTCAAAGTTCAAGCGGCCGGGTCAGCCGGGATTAGCGATAAGGTGTATTATGACATCTTGAAAGGCTATTATATTTTTTTCTTTGACGCCTTACGTCGCAGGAAGGTGTCAAAGCAAAACAAAATAGCCTTCCAAGACGTCATAATTTTTGGACTAGGGCCAGGGCACAGACACTTGCTTATAAAAGGAACCCTGAGGAACCCTGAACATGTAATCTGGAGTTCGACCACAAATGATGTACTCTCGATCCCCTCCCAAAACTTTACTCCCACCATTAAATCAAGGCACTGGCTACGGTTACATGGAAAAATTAAGCAACACAACTTTAGAAGGTCCAAGTTTAATTAATCTAGCTTACATTGAAGTGCATTAATGTAACAATAACGCAATGTAGCCATAGACTCAATTATAATTGTTACATTCGTAATTAATCGGATTCTTACCCAACCCTGTATTCCCGCAATTAGTCTCCAATGTAACAATAATATTTTTATTATTGTTACATTTCCATGTAACCGTAGCCAGTGCCTTAAATCAATGTGAAGTCCATATTATATTATCTTCTGCTTAGTGCTGTTGGTATTTGGTCTACTTAAATTTTAGGGTCAGTTTTGTGCAATGTTTTCCTTTTTTTATTTTTCTTAAAATTGAGAATGGATATGGGAAATGTGTCAAACATGTCAAAGAGACAACAACCCAACCATAGAACAGACAACAGCAGAAGGTCACCAACTTGTTTTCGTGTTTAGACGTTTATCTCTCTATGTCTCGTGTTTGGTACGATGTGTGCTTCGTGTTTCCCTCATTTATTTTCCATGTTTCCTGTCATACTCTTTATTTCTCGTGCTTGTCAAAAAGTTTTGCATTTCTATTTAATATTTATTGTGGTTCATGTACATGATATGTTATATACATATTTTTGTTATAAATAAGTGTTGCTAGTTCACAGTCTGGTATCTGTATCATTCTGGAACCGGAAAGGGTTATTCCATATCCGGCATGATATAACTTCTCTGTCTTTTCTTGTCGATGCGGGTAGTGCTCAGTCTTTATTTTATATTGAGAACAAAATATTAGAACAAAAGCTATATTTGTGTTTATTTGTGTCCTTTGAATAAATGCCCCAAGGATACAGAGGTATCTTATGTGGTTATAAGGACCTTCAAATAACTATAGTATACATGTATATCAATTTTAAAATCAGATGCAATTCAAGGAAGTTTAAAGGTGACAGCAAAGTCTTTATGTCCATTAAAAATGACTGCAGTTGCTGTTTAATTTCTGTGCTATGTTTTCTCTTTTTTTCTAGTGTTTCCATGTTTTAACACAAAGTCCAAATAATATTATAATTTCTTGAAAGGCTTTGTTAATGATTAACTGGGACGCCTTCCTCATGTTCCCATCTATGAGTAATATTAGTCTAATGTTATTGCTTCTTTCAATTTTTGCTGCCATTCCTTTCTAATAATGACATTCATACATGTAGTATGAACGTCATTATTATAAAAGGAATCGCAGCAACAACTGAAAGAAGCAATAATCTGAGACTAATTAATATGTAGTTTGCTCATCACGACTGCCTACTTTGACATATTATTTTATATATATATAATAATTATCAGTATTTAAATTGAAAAGTCACTGCATGCACTTTCCTTCTAAAATAGACTACATGTATGACATCAAATATCTGAATTGTGTCCCTGTTCAGTGTTGGCAGGAATTAAATCCATTACTCCCAGTAAACCGAATGGACCCATATAATGGCATTTGTAAAATTTTCTTTGTGAGACCACTTGTCCAAGAGGCAGAAAAAGCCCCACTTGTAATAAAGCTGTTATTCTGTTACAACAGACAAGTGTCAGAGTTCTCGATAAGTGGTGGTCCTAGGAATTTGACCACCACATTTTGGGAAGGACCAACACAATTTTGGTAATTTGCAATAGAAATGATAGTGAGGACCTGCATATTTTCTTCAAGGACCACCAGGCAAAAAATATTTCGAGAACTCTGACTAAGTGTGCACAAGCATGAAAGTATGCAAATCATATCATTTTATAAACGGAAAAGGTCACAGCTGTTAAGAAACGGTCAAACCGATAGATGAGAGGGAGGGTCTCATATTCTTATTCCTGTGAATGTAAGTCTACCTCAACCTCTACTGATGATACAAAAATAACAACACATACAAGTGTTTTTCATGACACTTAGCTGAAATGTAACGTAAGCTCCTAATCATGCTTATGATTTTTATTTATTTTAGAATTACTTATTCTAGTTATCAGGATTTTGTTCAAAAAACTATCAATTAATTGTGCCACTGTGAACATCTTTTTATCTTTTACCAAAACTTTTAATCTTTAAAAAGTGCGGGTACAATAGTCCATTTGCCAATTACCGATTTTATTCTGTTATTACACACTTTTAAACAAATTACTTCCCTTTGTCAATCGTAGACTGGTTCCATACTGGACAAAATGAGCTTTTGCCAATGCAAACAAAGCATGATGAATTGGAAGTAATGTATCGGCATTTAACTAATATTTCATGAAAAATAATTTCTGATGTCAAAAGTATTTACATGTAGCTAAACAACAAATTAATGTATTTAAAAGTTTTAAAACCTTATAGATTACTCACATTACGCACAGGTAAATTTGCTGTTTCTGCTAGCTCTCCATTGTAAATGAAAATTAATGTCCCTCATAAGGAGACAACCAAAATAGGGATCCCTAATTACAGGGTCAATTACGGAATTAGCAAATAGTCTATTGCAAATGTATACTGTTTTACTTCTTTCTATACATCTTTAAAACAGACAGACATTTGGATGGAGAGTTGTCTCATTGGCACTCATACCACATCTTCCTATATCTAGACAGACTGACTTTATTAAAAGTCAGTCTGTCTGTCTGTTCCATGAATATTTTTCGTTGCATCTTTCTCAGAAAAATTACAAGGATTTCTAAAATTTGGTTTCAGGATTTATATGAGTCAACAATACCGTGTGATGCTTTTCATATTCATCACTCAACAACTTCCTGTGTACCTTAAAATTCTTAAAGTGTATTGGGGTATCTTAAGTGATCAGTAGCTCACAGATTCACTTGTTTGTTTTAGATTATTTTATATTTTTTTGGGGAGGGGATGGGGCTGGCTATTTTGAGCAGTGCTCTCAGCACTTCTAGTTAATCATAAAATTAATTTAAGACATTAAGACGAACAAAATTAGCAACATGCGTATCATGGGTTCATTTATTTGCATAAGATGAAGCAAAGTTGTCACCAACTTGTGTGGCAAAAGTAATTTCTTTATTTAAAAATATATGATCTATTATACATGTTATACACAAGTTCATGCTCCTTATTTTAAAACAAAAGTATATAATTCCATTCTCTTTTTTAGCTCACCTGACAATTACAGGTTACAGTATGTCATTCAAGCTTTGATGAAATATAAAGTAATGGTTTGAATTTGGAGAGCTTTATTACATGTATTATAGACAGGTAAATTGTTTTATCCTGCAATTATCTAACTATTGTACAATGAGACGACTCTCCTCAAGAGTCCAAGTGACACAGAAATTAAAAACTGTAGGTCACGATTATGGCCTTCAAAATGAGAAAACACATTCTGCCGCATAGTCCGCTATAAAGGCCCCAAATAATAAATGTTAATAAACATGTTAAAGGAGAAAACTAATTTATGTGAAAAAAAAAATGAATGAACAAACAAACAAACAAACAACAAGTGCTTAATTACAGACACATACATACAGAATGTGGCAGGGTTAAAGTTGATTGTTTAACCGTTTAATATGTTAGCAAGCCAGGCTTTTCTTCCTGTTTTATACGACCACAAAAAACTTTGCGGCCGTATATTGGTATGACGTTGGCGTCGTCGTCGTCCGAAGACACATTGGTTTTCGCACTCTAACTTTAGTTTAAGTGTATGGATCTCTATGAAATTTTACCATAAGGTTCAATACCACAAAGGAAGGTTGGGATTGATTTTGGGGTTATGGTACCAACAGTTAAGGAATAAGGGGCCAAAAGGGCCAAAATAAGCATTATTGTAACTTCCAGACATAACTTGTGTGTTAGTGTATGGATCTCTCTGACATTGTACCACAAGGTTCCATATCACAAAGGGAATGCTGGGATTGATTTTTGGGGTAATTGCCTCCAAATTTTAGGAATTTGGGGCCAAAAAGGGCAAAATAATTTATTTTCTAGTTTCCAGACAATAACTTGTGTTCAAGTGTATGGATCTCTAAAATTGTACTGCAAGGTACCATACCACAAAGGGAAGGCTGGGATTAATTTTGGGGTAATTGCCTCAAAATTTTAGGAATGAGGGGCCAAAAGGGCAAAAACAAGCATTTTCTAGTTTGAGGACAATAACTTGTGTATAAGTTTATGGATCTTTATGAAATTGTACCACAAGGTTCCATGTCACAAAGGAAAGCTGGGTTTGAGTTTGGGGTAATTGCCCTAAACGTTTAGGAATTTGGGGCCAAAAATAAGCATTTTCTAGTTTCAGACAATAACTTGTGTTCAAGTGTATGGATCTCTCTGAAATTGTACTGCAAGGTACCATACCTCAAAGGAAGGCTGGGATTGAGTTTGGGGTTGAAAATCATAGGGGTTCAAAAATTTTGGGGGATTTTTTTTCTTTTTTTTTTTTTTTCTTTAAAATTTTCCATTTTAAGTTGGTTATTTCTGATTTATATTTAAAAGCAAATAATAATGATATGGCAGGAGATACACACCAAACAGGATGTGTAAATTATTATATAATAAGTATTGTGCAATAGCAAGAAGTTTTCAATTGCACAGTATTGCGCAATAGCAAGAAATCTTCAATTGCACAGTATTGCGCAATAGCAAGAAATATCCAATAGCACAATATTGCGCAATAGCAAGAAATTATGCTGAATCTAAACATGTATTTAGATTTTTATTATGGGCCCAGTTTTCAAGTTAGTCCAAATCAGGGTCCACAATTAAACTTTGTTTGATTTCAACAAAATTAAATATATGGGGTTCTTTGATATGCTGAATCTAACCATGTATTTAGATTTTTGATTTTGGGCCCCGTTATCAACTTTGTCCACATTGAGGTCAAAAGGGTCCAAAATTAAACTTTGTTTGATTTCATCAAAATTGAACTCTTGGGGTTCTTTGATATGCTGAATCTAACCATGTATTTAGATTTTGGATATTGGACCATAAAAGGTGAATGTCCAATTTAAAATTTTAAAGTTCTTAGACCACATTAATTCTGTGTCAGAAACCTATGCTGTGTCAAATATTTAATCACAATCCAAATTCAGAGCTGTATCAAGCTTGAATGTTGTGTCCATACTTGCCCCAACTGTTCAGGGTTCGACCTCTGCGGTCGTATCAAGCTGCGCCCTGCGGAGCATTTTATAATAATATGTGCAAATAAATTTCTGTTTTCTTACATCGTGAGAATATTGTATGATTTAAATTTAGAACTTTATATGGCAATGTTTTTATAAGGCAACTTTGAATATCTCATTTTATAAGAACTGACATTCTGAAATCTATACATGCATGACACATAAGTAACTGTACAAGTATGTAGATTTTTGTCGAGCCTTCGACTTTAGTCGAAAAAGTGAGACATAGCGATCCTACATTCCGTCGGCGTCGGCGGCGGCGGGCGTCCACAAATATTCACTCTGTGGGTAAAGTTTTGAAATTTTAATAACTTTCTTAAACTATCCTGGATTTCTACCAGACTTGGACAGAAGCTTGTTTATGATCATAAGATAGTATCCAGAAGTAAATTTGTTAAAAAAAAAATTTTCCATTTTTTCCGTATTTTACTTTTAAATGGACTTAGTTTTTCTGCCAGGAAACAATACGTTCACTCTGTGGTTAAAGTTTTTAAAATTTTAATAACTTTCTTAAACTATCCTGGATTTGTACCAAACTTGGACAGAAGCTTGTTTATGATCAAAAGCTAGTATCTAGAAGGAAATTTTGTTAAAATTTTGTACCTGTTTATCCGTATTTTACTTATAAATGGACTTAGTTTTTCTTCCAGTTAACATTAAATACAGTCTGTAGTTAAAGTTTTTAAAACATTTATTAGATTCATAAACTATCCTGGATTTATACCAAACTTTGACAGAAGCTTCTTACAATCAAAGATAGTATCTAAAGGAATATTTTTATTGATTTTTTTCCTCATTTTTGTTGAGCCTGCGATTAACAGCAAAAGTAGGCGAGACACTGGGTTCCGCGGAACCCTTACAAATTGTTTTCTGAAATAGTAATTATTAATCTCACTTTTTTTTCTCATTCTTCATAAATTGCAATATACAATGATATAATAATAAATGTACCCAATGTAAATTATGATAATTTCTTAATTAAAATGAAGTATCTGTACCAGCAATAAAATTTATTTACACAGACATGACAGATACACATATAATAATATACTGAACTCGCTAGCTAACATTTCTTGTGGATTACTGATATTGATATTGAAGTATTCCTGTCATTGTTTACATTTGGAAAAGGAGATATAAAACAAAGAAGTTAAACATAATACATAAATTTAAATATTTCTTACATAGTGCGCCTTATTAAAATGTGTGTGGAAAATTAATTTTTGTTCAAATGTTGAATGAAGACATTACAACTGGTAAAAGGACGGAATTATTTTGTTAGCATTTTAACAGTAACTTTTGAAGAAGTATGTTTGCACTAACTTTTGATTACTTTTCTCATGTTGAAAATTTCATTTGATATATACATGTATTATATTTGCATTTTCATATTTCAGGGATGAAGACCTGCAGTCAGACACCAGTTAAAAGTTACTTATAACTCATCATGGCCATTATGGAAGATCTGATTAAAATTTGTTTAGAAAGCTACCAAATATGTCCATGAAAATAGAAAAAGACAGCAATTCTACATAATGTACTGTACTAAGCAGAAGAATTGACTGTTTCAAGACCAAATGAATTGGAATTTAGTGTTTTGATGCTGAACGACTGAGGAATATTAATTGGACAATTTAACTTCTTTTCATCATTATTGAAGTTGATGTATACCATCTTAAAGAGTTTTACCTCAGTTAGAATGAATTCCAAATATACATGATATAGGCAGTTTGGAGATTTTTGGATATTCTTGAAATAGGAGTTCCAAAAGGATTTCAGTTAAAAATTGTAGTTCACGGATGTAAAAATGTAATTTGTCGTCTCTTTCATGAAATATTAAAAAATCTGCAATATCTAACCAAGACGAGTGAGAGATCTACAGATAGACATATGATATTAAGTTGAACTGTAAACATGGTAAAGAGGAATTTTGAAAATTCATTTATAAGACTTATACATGTTATACGAGTGTTTTGTTATTTTATGGCAATTACAGGAAACAGATAAAAGTAATTCAATATAAATATTAATCCTACCAGTAAACCTACAGATATGTACATGAGATATACATAATGTACATGTAGGCATGCAATTCACTGATGCACCAATAATGGAGTTACATGTACATGTAATTATAAAAGTAAGAATATGACAAATGATTGCCAATGAAACAACTCTCCATCAGGCATTAGAGAACAAATATATCTATTGGCCACCAGAGAACAAAAAATTATATTTTGTCATGATTTATACATTTGTATTTCAATCTCATTTCATAACACAGACTACAGGTTTACAAAATGTTCAAAAGCATAATAAAGTGTTTTAATTGCAGTTGTTGGTCATATTGATGTTGGCCTTCAATACTGAGCAAGACCTCTGTACACATGTACATGTAACAGCCACAGAATGTTTGAACCAAAAATTTTGGGTATTTTCTTTGCTTGCATTTATATCATGTTCTGCAATAATTGATCTCACATTTTTGTCTTATGTTCAATAACTATAATTATCTAGGAATAAATTTTACTACAAACTTTCTGTGTATTTTGAAGGAGATATAAACTTGGAAACTTGTGATTGAATATTTCCACAGTATAAAAGATTCTTATATCTAGCAGGTTTAGCAAAAGATGTTGGGTATACCACATTACCATGTATACATATATGGCAATGAGACAGCATTCCCAACACACAGACAGAAATTACTTTCTTCTTATTTTAAATTTGCATGTATCATATTTAAGTAGTACAGCTAGAATTTGATATAAAAATAAGATGATGTGGTATAATTGCCAATGAAGTCTTGACTAACAATTAAGTCGTGTTACTTTTTGTGATTGGGTCAGGTAAAGATTAACCCATGATTTTTGGTAGGAGTAGTTTTATAAGCGTTTACATGTACATATCATTTTACTTTCCTACTGACTATTTTGTCCTGGCCCTATATCATGATTCATTCATCTGAAACTTTTGATTGTGTTTATGTAAAAATTTTTATTAAGTTAGTTATTTCTGTATTTTTATATATACTGGTACATAGAATTTCTTTTATTCTGACAGAAAAGAAATACCATTTCAGTTGGCTCCAATCTCAGCAAGTGATAGGAAATAAGTTTTCTGATTTTAACATCTTTAAGATGAACCTTAATTAAAATATTTTGGCACTTAATAATGAAAACACAATTGATTGATCATGTTGATTGTGCTGAATGTCACTTAAGCACATACATTTAAGCACATACATATATTTCTTTGCTGTCTATTTGTATTGGTGGACACTTTGTACAATAGGCAGGAATTTAATATGAAATGAGCGGCAGAAAAAATAGGTCACTATTTCCAACTTCATGATAGAATTGTATTCTTTTGAGGTTGAGAAATTAAGATGATATATATGACAAGGCTGCAGATTGAATCATAGGTACATTGTACATGTACCTAAATCTGAAGCAAATCTCAGATAAGATTAAAATTAGTCGTATATGCATCTGATACAATTTTTCAAACTGGTTATTGCTTAATATATATACATGTAGCATGATGTAGTGTAAGCATAAATTATAGAGCACAAAGTTTTTAAGTTTGGGGTACTCAATGCCACATCTTCTTATCCTTACTTCAAAAGGTAGTTTGTGCAAATATTAAAACTTACTCGTTCTATGAAAAGGAATTATATCCCCATGTAAATGCTAGTGTATGCCTTTGAATCACAAACAAAATAAAATAAGTAAAGGAGGGCAGAATAATATTACCAAGTAACTGTAAGGATGTTAGAAAAGTCAAATATTGCTCCAGATTGGTTGAAAAGGAATATTCTGTGCAATAAGATGCAGGAAATAACTATGGACATCTATAATATTAAAATAACGAGGTCCAATTTGTCAGCCGTCATGACGTAAAACGATGAATCAAAGAATTCAATTTTATATATAACCAATATAGTACAATGGTGTTAATTAAAATTACACCACTCCAGGCCCATTTGCTTTCCACGTAATTAATATTGCTAATAATTAAGATGTTCCAGGTCGAATCCGACACCGATACCAATAGTATATGTAACATATAGCTTCCGGTCGCATCACAAAATAACATGTAAGTTGAACGTTCTGGAAAAACTTTTTAAGTCGAACTCAGTTGAACTGAAAAATAAGGCGTAGATACTTTAATTCAGTCACGGACCTGCGATGTCATGGGTGTGTTCTAGTAATAAATAAAAAGCAAGCCATACAAAAAACTGGCATGGCAGCTGGTGAAAATAGATGCAAAACAATCACCCTTCCCCACCAGAATGAATTCGAAAAGACCTACCAATCATGATTTACAAATTGATACCAGTCACACTTGATAAGTAGGAGATATTCAACAAATAAAATCTGGATTTTTATGCAGGTTGGAGTTTATATTTATAATTTAAACATTACCAATGAATGACACGCCGAACAAACAAAAATCATGAATTTTGGTATAAAGTTCTTTGTGAAAATGCAACTTTTTCATTAAAATGTTAATGGTTCACAATACACAAACACTAGAAGAGACATAGTAGGCTAATCTATTAATTTATATAATGAACTTGCACTTGCAAAATTAGAACTATACAAGCACCCCAGATGCGATTCCGGATTTGAACAAAAATAGGGGAAGGCTGCATGTCCAAACACTACATGTAATCCACGTTTGGGGTGTATAATAATGACCTGAATAATTCTGATTTTTTCCTTCAATAAATTAACCAGGCAATAAGAGCATATTTGTTTATTCGCTCAAACATATCATTATTACATGAAACGCCGGTGAAAACAAAATATACGCGTAGTTTTCCGTCAGCCGATCCGACTACTACAGGGTCTTTCAAACGCTTTTTCTTGCATTTCAGGGCGATTATGCTACTACGTGTTAAAATAATTGAAAAGTGCAGGTACTAGAGCTGTACCAACCCACTCCATTCTGGTATTGGTAGAATGGCCACATTTTAAAATTTATGAAAAGTGCTGCTACTAGTTATATAGCGTTCGTGTAAAAGAAATTTCACAACCCGAAGTGCCAAAAGTCAATAAATCGATAAAATTCTCCATGTTTTATTGTTTTTAATTACAAAACCTCTAATAAAAACAAGTGGCAGCACTTTTCCAGTAAAATAAGTTATCCTGATTACAGGAGACCAAAATCAGGGCGATCCGAATTCATCGTGCACCTGCACTTTTGACTTTTGGAAAATGTCTTTACTTTCAGTTTGAAGTCACGTGACACTAGTGTATTTATATTTTCTATAAATAAAAGTTAGGAATGTAAATCAGAATAGACCATTTTCCCTCCGTTTACTCCTATGACGTGTATTTTGGCTTTTAGACAGAAAACTAACTCTGAGTTCAATATGATTTTTCTTGCGTATAAAATGGAAATTTTCTTGAAACGACCTTAACGTCCCTGCGTGGTACTGTTTATGCCGTGAAAGGAGTTTCTATGGGAAATTGCATTGTTTATATTTACAGAAATGCAACCTATATTGGGTAAAACGAGGAACATACAGAATTTCACCAATTCTGGTTTATCTCCAAGATTTTAATGAAATTAACTCAAATATGAAGTTTTATAAATATTTTATGAAGATTTAGAAAATCCTGGCCCTTAACTATGATGAATCAGCATAAATTCACAGTTTACAGTATACATAGTTTACTTTTAGCCCTGAATGCAAAATAAATTTATAATATATGCATATTAGTAATTTAAATTGTTTAGAAGTGCTTATATTTACTCTTCTCAGTCATTGAAACTCATAGATCCTTCCTGAATATTAGTGGTGGGGTGTTTTATCCTGTCGATAACCCAAAAGTAAGCCGTAGCACCTAAATGTGCTTTTTGTGACTGTAGCATAAAACATACAAGCTAGAAATACAAAAATACCTCAATAAAACTTAAAATAGTGTGTTCTATCCTAACTAAGCACTAAATAATCCATATCGTTATAAACAGCAGAATAATTTAGAAATTTGAGGCCCCAGGGCAAAAAAACAGAGAAAATGCTTACCCCTTGGTCATAAAACAAATAATTTGACTTGAAAATGCTATGACTTTATCATTTTAAAGGTCTTTTGAGTAGAAACCAATATCTGTACTTTGAAGTTATGCAAAAATCAGATGTAAGCAGTCATTTCTATAAAACTTTTAGTGAATTCATACATCAGACTAGTATCTTCATACATACAACTTTTGCAAATATGGCTTTGTTTAAACATTTCTAGTTCAAATATTAGCTTATTATGTTAGATATATGGTAAGAGATGATACTGTTGTGACAAGATTTCTAAACTGACCATTTGAGGCAGTAATTGTGAACTTTCATTGACAAATAAGCATACAGTAAGATGTGGACTGGAGACAGAGGCAGGACTGGATACTTTATATAATCTTGAATGTTGGATTGATTAGCTGCTAAACATTACATTTATAGTGTTCTGAAATGCTTTCAATTTGTTATCAAAATAGTTTTAAACAGGTTCTAGACAATTTATCTCAGAAAACATGCTCATAGGGTAAGCTGGCAAAATTAAAGTCTTGTTTTCAAATTCTTTAAAAATTGATACAGGGGTTGGGGTATAAAATGTACTGTAAAAGAAAACTTACAGTATATGCAGTGATTTCTTTGAGGCTATAATTCTGATAAATAAGTATTGTTGTGTGAAAAGTGTTTTAGAAAGTTTTCTAGTGGAATAAATGTTAGTATAGGTTGCACTTTGTAAATACAGCTGTTTCTCAAACCATGCCTCTTTTGGGGAGATATATAATATTCATAGATAATTAATTTTGTTTATGTACTGGTTCCCGGATATGATCTCTATGTTTCATCTCGTAGAGACATAACTTGGGAATGTTACCAGTAAATATACATATTCATAGTGATCAAGTTAAAATCTGTGGAAATCCTTAAATCAAGGTAGGGGTACCATAGAATTTTAATGTAAGTTTAAACTCATAGAAGTTCGGGGCATATAAACGTTGAAAATATGCCGCACAGCCCTATATTTTGACCTTTGAAAAAAATAGTAGTGCATATGAACTTTCTATTCTAGCATATAAGTTTTTTCAAAACTTCATAGTAAAAGTGGTACAGTGTATGCCGTGAAAGGAGTTCCTATGGGAAATTGCATTGTTTATATTTATAGAAATGCAACCTGAAGGAAAATCTGATTGTTGGTGCCTTATTTGAAATGAAACTCGACATCAACAGATGTTCTCTTCTTTTCACATATATTATCTTTTCATTGGACCTTTGTGGGGTTTCTAAAATTATTCGTCTGGTTCATGTATATACAAGATGTGAGAACCGATTGCTGATAAAATAATTACATACGAATAAGATGAAATAATATGTTATTGAAAATATTTCCGCACAGCAAATGACCTTTGTCCTTTTTTTTTTTTTTTTTCCAAATGCAATAATATGATATGATTTGTTCTTAATTATGTAAAATGCAGAACTCTTGCAGTTATTTTGTGTTTTATTTCTGGTCTTTTGAATGCCATGTTTATTAAATTCACTAGACAATGGTGTTTGGTCGGGCAAAATATTACAGTATATGTATTGTAGGTGTTTTGTTATTGAAGTAAACATTGCTGTTTTACTCGGTCGTTTGAATTATATCTTTTCTGTACCTTTTCTTTATAATTTGAATACCAAATATTTCAATTGCCACGAATAGTATCACATAAACAATCCATCAATTAAAACTATCATCTTAGCTTGATTCCATGTATTTAGTTGTCAAATATGTATTTTCAAACGTCATTGCAATGCATGGTAATTTGTGTAATATTTCTAATTTATTCTGTTCTCTTTAAACGCCTTTGCTTAATTCGCACAAACTGGAGTACATGTCGTCCCATTGCTGTTCAATATGTGTAAGTTTGTTTTCCATCGAAGTTGAAATAGTTAATGTGTAAAAGAAATTTAATTCCTCGGTAAAATTTATTTCGGTATACGGTCTGATAGTATTGCGTGATGCTTTATCGAATAAAATGATTAATTTCAAATCCAAAGGTATGGGTTTATGTTATTTCACCTTCATCAAATTATTATAATTATTCATCTGTTTTGCCCTTTTCAGTAGATAGTCTATCATACTTGATGCGTCGCCAATAATTATTGAAGAAAACTTTATTAATAACTTAGTCTATAATTTTCCCAATAAAAGCTTGCAAGTATCGGTTTTAATTTCAAATCTTTTACAAAAGTTAAGTATATGTAGATGGAATCCATTTTTTTTTTTTTTTTTTGCAATTTTCATCTATCGGTCGACAGTTATCTATTGACTGTTTTGTATTCTCGGTAATACGTAGAAATGCAAATTTCGCATTTAAAATTTGAAAGAAAATCGCATTCTTCTGAGTGTGAAAATTATAAATTCAAGTTGGAAGCAGACAGCAGTTAATGATGTTAAAATATCATATATTCATTTAGAACATTCAAATCAAAACAAAAATGAGGGAATCTTATCAACTCTAAATGGAGCTAAATCAAGTGTGTCGGATAGAATAAGCATTTCTAGTTATACAAACGCCACCCGCCATGAAAATCCATATTCAGTGAAATGTCACAATCGGAAATTCTCATTGGTTCCCATTGGGATACCGATTGTCTGAAGACATATCAATCCACTTAACACAACAAATATGTTGTCGATCCAAGAAGTACATTGATATTATGATTTTGATTTAAGTGTGATTGTTGTATTACTGTGGATTCATTATTATTCGTTGGATACCAATTTGTGTGGATTTCGTGGGTACAGGTGAACCACGAATTCAAATGTTTCATGAATAACGAATTTTCTATAGGCTTTGTCTGTAGAGATAGGCAAAATCACGAAATAAAATATCAACGAAAATGCAAGCTTTCCTCAATCTACGAACATTGATACAGGAGAAAACAAATGAATCCACAGTAATCAGTGTTGTTCGTCACAAAGACAAATATTTCTTTACAAAAAAAAAAAAAAAAAAAAAACAAGGAATGTGTATCTATGATTTTTGCACACTGGTGTCAAAAATACACAATAGTAATCATCACCAACAAAAGTTTTGTGTAGCTATAAAGAAATGAGAGATGTGCAGTTTTATTGTTTAAGATGCATTTGAAGATTTTTATTCTTCGCCCCACATGGCCAACATCGATCCTTTACAATAAATATTCTTTGTATTTTTACATATCCTGATGTTTTCTCTTTTAACTGTATTTATTTATTTTAGACCTATAATACCGGATAGATAAAATGATTCCTATAATTTGTGTACGTCAAGACAATTTTCCATCATACGCATTCAATATTGCCGTGTTCTATTGTTATCATTTTATAACAGTAAAACCTGTATAAACCGGCCGGCTATGGGACTGTGAAAAATGGGGCCGATTTGGACAGTGGGTCGGTGTATTCAGGTTTCCGTTTTGACAGGAAGTTATTGACTTGTGACGTTGGATATCTTGCATGTCAAAATTCTGTCTCATTCTAAATTGTAAACTTACAAATACAAATACCGTAATAATCTATTTATTAAAAGTTATGCCATGATTTGTGTGAAGACATTGTGACATGAACATTACAAGTGTTCCTGCCTTTCACCATTTAACTACGCATGACGTGTTTTTGAGTTTTGCATTCATTGGCTTTAGAAATTTCAGATAATGTCCCCGATATTTTTTTACATATCTTCGTATGTCTAATCGACCTCGTTAACATCATTCTTCGACTTGTCAGTTTCACTTTCATTTTGAGTTCTTCGTTTCATTTGCATCATAATCCTCGCATTGTTTGACTTGTTCGACGAGAGTTCCGTTTTACTTCCATCGTTCATTTCCTACGTTGGTATAGCCAATTGAAAAGCAAGAATTTTATCAAAGTTAACGAAATTTCATCATGATCAAAATATTGTCGCACAATGTACGATACCCATAATATCGACAATGAAATGTCGTCATCCGGTCTTCTTCATTATCAGGGTCATTTGTTTCGGGGTTCAGAACAGGGAACCCAGCATTTTGAAAACACGATGTAAATTTCTTACTCCGCGATTTGAAAATTTATCAAAGTTACAAGGTAAGTTCTATCTGAGATATATTCTCCGTTTCTTTTAGTTTAGTTTAATTAAAACTTAATACTGCTTCAATAAATAAGCTCAATTAGTCTACTGTAGGTTCATGGTTTAACACATTGCTAATTTATTATCCTGAAAAACTATCTTGTATAAACAATTATGTTTTGATTGCATATCGATCAATACTGTTATCATTTTAATTAATTAAACAAACCGGTTTCGACCTGTAATTAAGAGTTTTGGGACTGCATAATCAGGCTGGAATTCGGAATACACAGTGTCCGGTTTACAAGGGCTATTTTACAAAGACTTTAAAGGGGAAAATGGGACTTCAATTTTCGGCCGGAATAGACAGGAATTCTGTTTATTCAGGTTCAGTTTACCAGGTTTGACTGTAACACATTCAATGCAGCAGATCTAATTTTCTATTCTGAATAAAAGTGTAACCAGTTTTTGATTGGCAGAGGTGGTACTGTGTTTGAATAGACTGATGCAATGATCTCGGCTAGATACATATGGATGCAGTCCTACTCTGTACAAAAGTAAACCTGAAGCAGACTTTTGACTGCTTTCCAAGTTGGGAAATTTTAATCAGACAAGCAAGTTAACTTCGTCGTTGGTAGACCAGACCTAGATCTCCATTTTAGGACTGCTGCAGACCTATTGACAAGTCTGCTCCAGACCAGACCTGTGGACAAGTCTGCTATAGACCAGTCCTGATGAGCAGGATGGGATATGAACATCATTGTTAACGTTGCTTCGTTCCCCATTTTTACAGTCTCTTCTTAAATATAGATGGCAGTCTTGTAATTGCGTCTCCATAGGCTTACATGCAAAACAGCTGATCTTAAAAATAAAAAAATGAAAAATGCTACATAGAAAATTTTGTTGATGTGCATATGATGGAAATGCTCTTATTTGATGCAGACAACATTTTGTAGTCATTGTGTTCCAATATTGCTGTCGTTTGTATTATACAATCCATCCTGACATAATATACAATACTGATTTATTATGCGGGTTATATACATTTACATAATAAAGTGACTGTGCAAATATGATCAGTTTTGGTTGATGCGGTCAAATAATTTTGTTATACAAGCCAGCCTGAGTTATCAAAATTACTGATTTTTGTTGGGAGTCAATATTGTGAATAAAAGAGGACATGCTGGCAATCTAAAGTGTTTGGGACAAGATTTTGTAGTCATTATGTTTAAATATTGCTGGCATTTGTATTATACAATCCATCCTGACATAAAAAAAATACTGATTAAGTATGCGGCAATGTAAATGTACATAACAAAGTGCAGAAATGATCAGTTTTGGTTGATGCGGTCAAATAATTCTGTTGTACGAGCCAGCCTGAGTCATAAAATTACTAAATTTTGTGACACCTCAATATTTTTAATAAAAGAGGATATGGTGGCACTTTAAATTGATCCGGACAAAATTCTGTAGTCATTGTGTTCCAATATTGCTATCATTTCTATTATACAATCTATCCTGACATAAAATATTACTGATTTACTTTGCGGCTATATAGATTTACACAATAAAGTAAAAATATGGTCAGCTTTGGTTGAAGAGGTCAAATAATTTTGAAATACAAGTCAGCTTGAGGTATTAAAACTACTGAAATTTTGTTGCCAGTCAATATTTTTAATAAAAGAGGACATGCTGGCACTCTAAATAGATGCGATCAACATTTTGTAGTCATTGTGTTCCAATATTGCTGGCATTTGTATTATAAAATCCACCCTGACATAAAAATACTGATTTATTATGCAGCTATATAAATTTACATAATAAAGTGACTGTGCAAATATGATCAGTTTTGGTTGATGCGGTCAATTAATTTTGTTATACGAGCCAGTCTGAGTTATCAAAACTACTGATCTTTTGTTGGGAGTCAATATTGTGAATAAAAGAGGACATGCTGGCAATCTAAAGTGATTGGGACAAGATTTTGTAGTCATTATGTTTTAATATTGCTGTCATTTGTATTATACAATCCATCCTGACATAAAATATTACTGATTTATTATGCGGCTATATAAATGTACATAATAAAATGCAATATAATCAGTATTGGTTGATTCTCTCAAATGATTAATATACAAGCCAGCCTGATATATCAAAACTACTGATTTTTTGTGGCTAGTCAATATTTTGAATGTGTTGTATAAAATGAAGACATGCTGGCACTCCAAATTGATGCGGTCAAAATATTGTAGTCATTGTGTTCCAATATTGCTTCATTTATATTATTCAATCAATCCTGACACAAAAATATTATTGATTTACAATGCGGCTATACAGATTTACAAAATAAAGTGCAAAATTTGGGTGATGCGGTCAAATAATTTTGTTATACGAGCTAGCCTGAAGTATCAAAACTACTGAATGTTTGTTAAGAATCAATATTTTGATTAAAAGAGGACATGCTGGCCTTCTTAATTGATGCGGACAACATTTTGGAGTCATTGTATTCAATACTGCTGTCATTTGTATTATACAATCCATCCTGACATAAAAATATTACTGATTTATTATGCGGCTTTATCAATTTACATAATAAAGTGCAATATGATCAGTATTGGTTGATGCTCTCAAATGATTGATACAAAAGCCAGCCTGAGATATCAAAACTACTGATTGTTTTGTGGCTAGTCAATATTTTGATTGTGTTGTATAAAATAAAGACATGTTGGAACTCCAAATTGATGCGGTCAAAATTTTGTAGTTATTGTGTTCCAATATTGCTGTCATTTGTATTATACAATCTATCCTGACATAAAATATTACTGATTTACTATGCGGCTATATAGGTTTACTTAATAAAGTGCAAATATGGTCAGTTTTGGTTGATGCGGTCAGATACTTATGTTATATTTAAGCCTGTCTGAGATTCTGTAAACTGCTGATTTTTGTGATGATTCAATGATTTGAATAAGAAAAGGACATGCTTGCACTGCTAATTGATGCATAAAAGAAATACTTGTAAGCCGCCTATGCACATGATAAATATGAGTGACTCTACACCAACATTGCTTTCAATTATCATGATTATTTTATACGATCTAAGTACTATGTTATTAGCATTGTTTGTCGCTTTTATCTGATAACCAAGTTTATAAGATTAATGCTACATTTTAAAACCGATCAGAACTTATAACATTTTATATAAAATACATGTATATACGACTTAAAGAATTTGATATTTATTGGAATATATATTCAATGCCCGTTAGCATTGTAACCAATATCGTTTTTAATTTATAAAAAGGCAGATCACGGAGAAATTTGTATAACAAGCAAAGTTGTATGCGTACTTTATTTACAAATACATGTATTTAATCTGTATTGTTTATATCAAGAAACAAAGACATTTAAAAATATTAAAAAAATCGATGTAGAGCGGTCCTGGTTACAAGTTAACTTAGTGTTGAGCAGACCAGCCAAAAGTTAACTTGAGATCAGGTCTGGTTCGATCGGAGTTGTCAAAATCAAAGTTAACTTATGGCAGGACAGGTTTCGAAGTTAACTTATAATAGTAGCGGACCTGTATCCAAGTTAACTTTTTCGGCAGTCATAAAACAGTCCTAGGACCAAGTCCGCTTTTCAAGTTAACTTGATTGTGGTCCTAGGACTGGTCAGAGCAGTCCTTAATCCTGTCACAGGTTAACTTTGACCAGTCAAAATGACTGGTTAGCAAGTTAACTTGCTGTACAGGTTAGGACTGCACCCATCTGTATCATGTTCAAACATTACAAGTGAATTGACATCGTAAAGGTTATACATGTAAGAGTTTAATATCAATTGTCTAGTAGTTCTGCAGACCAATACATTCATGTCATTGTACTTTATAAATAAATGAAAGGATATCAAGGGGAACAAATCAAATGTTAAAGTTAAAGTAGGACAATAAGCATAATGTCCCCAATACGCAATCGAAAGAAGATTAACAAAACACCGTATCATTCTGTACAACTTTGACATACATAACGTCCGTATCCATGAAACGTATAAAATCAAAACATAATTAATACAAATCTTCCACAACGACAATGTACAAGTATTACATACAATTAGACTTAAATCACGTATACCCAGTTTGTCTACATTGTATAGATACCCAAACGTTTTGATGGATTTACGTTGTATCTGTATCTTACATAGCATTAGAAACCTAATTACGGACCTAATTATCAAATTGTTAGAATTTCTATATAAATATAGATGTTGGATCCTAAATTCCAACATTGGAATTTTCAAACTTTGAATGTTCATGTTTTAACACAGAGTTCTGTCGGCCCTCGATTATATTTGACTCGTTTTAACTCATAATTTGCCATTTAGCATTGTCATGCCAGCTGGATTAATGATTGGTTAATTGGTATTTGCTGAACGTCAAGTGACAAATTTATATTAATATACATTTCATGATTATCAGTTCAACGTTAAAAAATGTGTGCATTGCGTGTTTTAGGTACTTCATTTTGAAACAAAATAACCAATATGTTGGAAATTATGTTTAGCTTTTTTACTCGTCTTTACTCCTCATATCATTAAAAATCTTCATGCTACGAATCTAGGTTGATTCATGATTGATTGATTGATTAATTGTTGTTGTTTTCTTTATATTCAATTGCAAATATTTTATGCATGGTCGAACGAGAACAAACTAACAATAAATACAATAGGAAAGTTCTGCGATAAAAGCCGATGGTAATGAGAGCGGACGACTTCGACTGCCACTGGAAACAATGGTATTTTAGATAGGAGAGACATTTGACCTTTCAACATGGACACCTACGGACGTCAAAGAGTTGTAGCAAATTTTCCTTAACAGGCAGAGATCCTAGCATTCTCTCAGCACGAGACATCGGATTTAACGTCCCCATTATAATATTTTAAAGAGTAACTTATAAAAATAAAGTGACAGCCAGTCACCTCAAGACAATACAACATTTCTTAATACATATTATATAAGCAGTGTAAGTGAGATAATTCAAAAACGTTTTGCGGTCGTATAAAAAGAATGTGTTTGCAAAAATCAGGACAAATGGTGTGTAACAGTTCTGCCATCCAAACATGTTAAGAAGTAATAATAAGTGTTGAGTCCTGTGTGACTTTGGAATAATTCAGTAAAATTTATTCTTTATTATTTTATCTCTTTTTTTTAATTCGGTATTTATCATCAATAAAACTGTTCCGATGTTCAGAGCTTTCACTTGGTTCTTTTTTAACATTTCATTCTATAAAATTATTTCAGGCATTTTGTAAAATGCCTTTCAATATTTCAGGCATTTTGTAAAATACCTAGAAAATTTAGTCATTATGTAAAATGACTGAATCTTGCAGGCATTTTAGAAAATGCCTAAAATTTCAGCCATTTTACAAAATGCCTAAATTTAGAAAATGCCTGTAATATATATATATATATATATATAAACAAGTCTAAATTGAAATCAACGTTCAAACCTATGATTGCGTTGGATAAAAACCGTGGATAAAATATACGTGCGCATGTAAAACAATTTTCGTTGTAGAGGGGTTTAAATACAGCGCAAACAACATTTTCCAAAAGATAAAAAAGAGAAAAAGTATATTTTTACAAAACGCATTTGACTAACAGGTCAAACAATCAATGTTCTTAAACCCTGCTGACTGCCATTTACGATTGCCAAAAAAAATGGATCACAAGATGTAACAAGATGGATCTAAATATTAATTTAATATCAAACAGAAAACAATAAACTTGCGGCAAAGATGGTAAACCACAAACATGAGGTGCAAAAATTTGTACACCATATCCGGATTTCTACAATTAATGTCACTTCAATGATGTTAGAGATCGAAATGGTATTTGGAAGGCCATATAATTTACCTCAATTTAGGATAGACTCTTGAATTTTAAAGAGTCGAGATAGAATGAACGGATTATATAAACCGGAAGGAAAATATAATACAAGTCCAAACGAAAAATATAAACAAATCTAAATTGAAAACAACATTCAAACCTATGATTGCGTTGGTTAAAACCGAAATTTTAAACTTGTGCATGTAAAACAAATTTCGTTGTAGAGGGTCTAAATACAGCACAAACAACATTTTCAAAAGATCAAAAACTGAAAAGTATATTTTAACAAAACTCATTGGATAAAAATTATATATATATGTTTTACCAGTTTCAGTAAATATAACATCGTTCAGTTGATATAACATTTCAGAAAGTATAACATAGATGATAATTTCTCGTTGACATGTCTTCAATTAAACAAGCTGCATATATGTTTGTTTATGGCACACACAAATGATATAAAATGCTAACACGGTTGGAAAAATCCTAATTTATAAGTTAAAGTGCAATTCCGCATAAAATTCAAACGAATACTAAAAGATTGATATTAAATGTCTTTAATTATGACATATATAACTTGCACAATCTTGAAACGTATGGCTTTTTCAAATAAACAAAATAATCAAACAATATGTACATTTGTGCATATTTACACCTATTTTCAATATTTTAAATTTACACTCTCGGGGATCAAATCCATAAGCTTCTGCACTCGAGGCAAGCACGCTGCCACTCAACCACTGAGACAATTTGAATTATTTAAAATTAGGTTAGATTATTAACCTTGAGTAGTAAGTTAGGTAATATTAATTTAAACAGCTGATGCAGGATACTTCATTATTGAAACAGACTGATTTTCTGATTTCAACAGAAATTTTTAAATTGGACAGTCCCAAATTTTATTGAAAATAACTGTAAAAGAGGGTATAAACTCTCAACAGTTTGAAGTAACTGAAAATACAATGTTAACAAAAAATTAACCGTAAACAAATTGTAGACAGTACAAGAAATACACCCCTTTTAATCAAAGATATTTGAAATAAAGTTAAACTTTGATAAATAACTTATGGTTAATAGTGAAATCATTCTGAACTTTTTTGTTAAAAATGAAAATTAAATAAATTAAAAAACTTGAAATCTAAAAAATAATAATTTGTTTTGCAAAGCATGCATACATGTGCAAAAGATATAAATAAAAAAAATACTCAATTTATACTCCTGTATGCTAGAAGCTCTTTTTGCCAAAATACTTATCATTGAAGCTCAATTTAAAGAACGAATATTTACGTGTATTCCGAAAGGTGCTTACAAATGTAAACACCATTGTATTTACATTGATTTTGATGGTTTTCGGGGCCGATTTCTCAAACATGACAAGGGTTAACAATTCAGGTAACAACTTCTTACTCACCCTATTTCCTTTGTTTGGATCTATATCGTCCCTTTCTAGTAACAATCGGCATACATCTGGAGTTGGACATTGAATAGCATAGTGTAAGAGAGTTTCTTCTTCGATCTGAAAAAGAAAAGTTTCAACTGTCATTGTATTTATAAAAAGGTAAGAAATGACAGAATTTATAGAACCATTTGTAGAATGAAAAACTAGATATCGCTAGGCAACAATACACGACGTTAAAGTAAATCGTTTTTTGGTAAATCTCAATTTCTCTTAAATTGTAATTGACAGTAACTGCTCGTGTACGTAAACCGTGTCTGCCTATCGAATTTAAGACAACCAGATAAAAATGTATGTGGTTTGAGTTTGGAAAAGTTATAAATTGAATACTAAACATGCAGTTTTACAACTGAACTGGTATTTTTACATTGCAGTTATTGACACTAGCAAATGTAACTAGACAAATATAAATACATCTGATCATTCCTTTTTAAAAAAACATCTAAAAATAAAAAGAATTGAGTTGTGTTCAAATATAACTAACGTATCTTAAAAAGTAATTTTAAACAACCAAATGTAAATCAAACTTGTCATCTTAAAATATCAAGTTGTATTCTGATATACAGTATGTATTTAAATATTTCATAGCTTATGCACCAAGTGACCCGTGACTATAATAATTTCATAAAAAGCACCTGCATCTGCCAAGATTTAGTGTACATGGTTTAAATGTTTTACAGTATATTGGAGGACTTTTCATTCATGGCATATACAAAATAGTAAATGTTCAAAGAAAGACAAAGAGGAGTAAGAACCAATATAAACCAATAAATCTCTGCTCAAATAATTGGGTATCTGTAGAAAAGAAAATGGCATTACACACTCTGTAGGCAAAGCGTAAAAGCAAAATTAAAGACAAGTACTAAGTATACAAAATGTTTTATCACAATAACACAATGGCGAGATGATTAATAATTAGCCCCGAATAAAGAATATACCAAATAAAGGCAACAGTAGTATACCGCTGTCCAATAGTCATTAATCAATTAAGTGAAACAAATATGGGTTACAAACTGAAACAGAGGGAACACATCAACTATAAGAGGAAAATAACAGAAGCACTAAACTCAAACAAAACAAACGCCAACTAACATATAAACGTACTATTTGATAACAACAAAATTGGACTAAACAGTAAACTTTAAGGTAAAAATATACAAAAGAAATAAAAGAACACTATAACACGTAATCAAGATGACAAACAATGTCGGTACCTAGAAATCTAGAATAGAGACAGTCATGTATTATTTGTGAAATTGGTACGGAATATTTATCAACAAGGCCTCTGTATATTCAAATGAGCATTATTTTAAAGGACGAGACGTTCTATGACATTACATTGGTTAATCAACTGTCTTGCTAGACACTGGTGTATATGGTTTTAAAACCAGAGTACAGGCTGCAAGCTCGTGAATATCGAATGAGTTGAGAAATATATATTCCATATGCAGGTGACGTTGGGTTGTTGCTGCTAAAAGGTGGACATATAATTTTAAAATTAAAATCGTCTCACTTGTCGTTGATTCTGGTACTGCAATGAACACTTATGTTAAATTTGAGGTATACATGTAAGTAAAAAAAATGAGGCGAACAAGCCGTGTGTGCTATTTCTTTGATTTATAGTTCTATGATATATTAAAGTAACCAATCAGAAAAAAAACCAACATAATCAATACATCTGAATATGAAATTAAATTATCTGGTTTCTTTTATTTTCTTGTTAATTGATACAGATTGGTGCAGTCCTACATGTAACCTGTACAAAAGATAACTTAGTGTAGACTTTATGACTGCTTTCCAACTTAAGATATTTTTAGCAGACACGGAAGTTAACCTACAGTTGGTTGCAGACCAAGTATTACATGTATACGAGCGGAAAAAGGTAACACGGCGTTAACTCGCTGGCACTTCATGCAAACGCCATGTCAACTGTGCGTTAACTCCGAAATTTCAGTAGACATACAAAGTAAACTGGCATTTACTTTTGCGTTTACCTCAGCATTTTAATTTTGTAAAGAGTAAACAGGCGTTTACTTTCGCGTTAACGTGAAAAAGGCGTGACTTCTATTTTTGTTAAAGTAAACGCACGTTAACTGTTTGTAGTAAACGCGAGTTAACGCAGATTGTAATCGTATGCTTGATACACTGACCTTACATATCAAATGATATGATACATAACAATTAATTGACCAACTGGTCATTTTCGATTGACATATTGACGATTACAGTTAATGATATTACACCTCTTTAATTAATTGAAAATTATAAACTTTAAAAAAATCATAGTATATTTACTTTTCTGCACAAATAAACAGTTCAAGCATGTCCTTCTTTTAGTCAAATAATTAAATCATTACTAAACTCCTGCAGTTTTCGCATCTCAGACTGGCTCAAATATAACAAAAATTTTGACTGCATCAATAAAACTTATTTAAAACCATATTTGCACTTTATTATGTCAATCATAATAGCCTCGTAGTAAATCGGTAATATTTCTTTTCAGGATGAATTGTAAAATAATGGTGGCAACAATATTGGAACACAACGACTACAAAATTGTGTCCGCATCATTTTAGAGTGCCAGCATGTCCTCTTTTAATTCATAGTATTGAATCGAAAAAAAAATCAGTAGTTTTGATACCTCATGCTGACTCCTAAATCAAAATTAGTTGTCCGCCTCAACCAAAACTGACTTTATTATGTAAATCTTTAAAGTTGCATTGTAAATCAGTAATAATTTTTATGTCAGGATGGATTGTACACGTATGATACAAATGATAGCAATATTGGAACACATTTACTACAAAATTTTGTCGGCATCAATTTGGAGTGCCAGCATGTCCTCTATTTATTCAAAATATTGAATCGTAAAAAAATTCAGTAGTTTTGATACTTTAGGCTGACTTGTATAACAAAATGACCGCATCAAACAAAACTGACCATTTTTTTCACTTTTATATGTAAATCTTATAGTGGCATAGTAAATCAGTAATATTTCTACGTCAGGATGGATTGTATAATTCAAATGACAGCAACATTAGAACACAATTACAAACTTTTGTCCACATCAATTTCGAGTGCCAGCATGTCCTTTTTTTTTATTCAAAAATCTTATAGTTGCATAGTAAATCAGTAATACTTTTATGTCAGGATAGATTGTATTATACAAATGACAGCAATATTGGAACACAATGACTACAATATTTTGTGCACATAAATTTCGAGTGCCAGCATGTCCTTTTTTTATTCAAAATATTGAATCGCTAACAAATTTCGGTAGTTCTGATACATCAGGCTGATTCATACATGTCATATAACAAAATAATTTGTCTGCTGCAACTTAAACTGACCATGTTTGCACTTTATTATGTAAGCTCATAAGGGCATAGTAAAGCAGTAATATTTCTATGTCAGGATGGATTGTATAAAATAAATTACAGCAATTTTGGAACACAATGACTACAAATTTTTGTCTACATCCATTTAGAGTGTAAGCATGTCCTCTTTTAATTCAAAATATTGAATCGTTAACAAATTTCAGTATGTTTGATACCTCAAGCTTAACAAGATTATTTGTCCGCATCAACCAAAACTGACCATATTTTCACTTTACTATGTAAATCAATAATCTTATAGTTGCATGGTAAATCAGTAATAGTTCTATGTCAGGGTGGATTGTATTATAAATATGACAAAAAAAAAACAATGACAACAAAATTTTGTCCGAATCTATTTAGAGTGCCAGCATAACATCATAAAATCTGTTTTAGTATCAGGCTGATTTGTATAACAAAATTATTTGACCATATCAACCAAAACTGTCCAAATTTGCACTTTATTAAGAATTTCTTTAAAGTAAATCAGTATATTTTTATTTCTGGATGGAATGTATAATATTAGTAACAATGACATCAATATTGGAACACATTGACAAGAACAACAAAATTTTGTCCGCTTCGAATTACAGTGCCAGCATTTCATCTCTGTATCCATAATAATGAACCGTCACTAAATGCACGTCAGTAGTTTAGGGTGGTTTGTATAAAAAAAACAAAACTATTTAGCGGCATCATCCAACACTGACTTATGACTAATTTTGTTTGGAATTGAAATGAAAAGTATGAGGAGTTCTCTTCTTGGAATAGTATACTATTAGTTATGTCAGTTGATTGATTTGGTTTGTAGCTTAACTTCCCGGGGCAATTATTTCATTCATGTTCAGAACGAGTATATTTTTTTTCGCACGTCCAAGCCATGATGTAATTTATAATCGGTAAGGATAAGGCTGTCTAAATTTGACAAAATGGTCCATAATTATACAACACCTTATATATCCCTACACTTTACAATTTTTGTTGGAACATTTGGCAAAAATAGAATAGTAAATTCAAGGCAAACAAGGTGAATAACAATGAAAATTCCATGTTTTAAATGCATAGAGTTATATATTTAGGAAGAGACTGTAAAAAATGGGGAACAAAGAAACGTAAACCATGATGTTTATATCCCATCATATAAAAATATTTTTTTCGATGCGTTGGATAGCCTTTCTATCGGGCTTCAAATTAAAAGAAACACATTTTCTTTCTTTAATAATAGCTGGATGTATATTTGTCGATCAGAAGTGTAAAATTCAAATAAATGAACAAATGTTCACAAAGTTTTTCATAATTTACACAATCAGTTAACGCGAAAAGTAAACGCGCGTGCACGTAAAAATACACTTGTGAAATCTGTAGTAAACGCCCATTTACTTTTAAGTGAACGTAAAATCAAACTTGTGAAATCTGAAGTAAATGCCCGTTTACTACTGACTAAACGGATATAGAGTAATCGCGCGTTTGCTCGAGTAGACATTAGAAATTTACATTTTGACCGCGTTAACGTAATTATAGTAAACGCGAAAGTGAAGTTCAGTAACGAAATATGTGCACGCGGCGTTAATATTCGTTTACTTCGTGTAATGCTTGGTCTTCAACCAACTGTAGTCAGTGGTAGACAAGACCTATGTCTGCTTTATTGGGACTGCTGCAGACCTACTGAAAAGTTTGCTCCAGACCAGACATGTGGACAAGTATGCTATCGACCAGTCATATGGACAGGTCGGCCCCAGACCAGACCTGTGGACAAGTCTGCCCCAAAACAGACCTGTGGACAGGTCTGCTACTGACCAGACCTCAAGACTGGTCTAATTATGACACATTGTCGTGTCTAAGACTTTTCATACTAACCTTGAACTTTTATTATTTAAATAATAATCACATTGTTCTTTTCCTCAGTATAGCAAATTACTATACTCGTTAGTAACTCTGTATACATACATATTATACACATGAACATTGTTTTCTTAATTTCTTATTCCTGTATACATTACTTAATGATCAACATATATACATATATACATGCTGCTATCATAAGGAAATGAAAGGTCTTTTTCTCAATTGGAAGGCTGATAGAAAGGTTATCCAACGCATTTGAACACTATTTTATATGACTGTGTACATTTGGCTTGCTGTTAGTCTAGACTAGGCAAATACACATGTCTTCTTTTGTTTTAAAGAAAAGGATTAGTACAATTTTTTCATGTGTTTATATATTGCTTGTTATCGTGTAACCTTTCAATGCAATTTCATTGATTCATGTAATTGTCTATGATAGTTTCCTCACCAAAGAACTGTAGTTTACATCTGCACCTTTGTCAAGACAAACCCTGACCTGCTCTAATTCCCACAATTGAACAGCATGCCTGAGATCCTGTAAAGAAAAATACATTGATGTTATTTGACAGTTATCTTTAATTATGAATATTAGCAATGGTTTTAAATGCAGTCATCAAAATTCCATGTTGATGTCATTTTAAAACAAAAAGAGGGCTTTACACAATTTGTACTGGTCTTCTTTTATCATTTCTTTGTTATGCCTTCAATTTAAAAACTATAAGCTTTCTCCATTACGTTTGGTATGCACTAAAGAGGTTCAGAGTAAAATGACATTTGCACGACAAAATACATATAACGGTTACCATAAGATCATGTAAAATAAAATTCTATATTTGAATGAAAAACTTACAAATTAATTCTATTTCTGTTACATTTTTTTAAATTTCTATACACAATCAAGATCAAATTATTTGTAGCCATTTTACAACCAAAAATTTCTCTGATACCCCGATTCTACCTTAACAATACTTGAAGCTGGCATTATCAACCATGCAATAATAGCACACCAAAAAAAAATAGCTCACCTTAATAATTAGTTTACCAAATGGCAGTAAAAGGATTTTCCAGACAGTTCAACATTATACACATGTTTTTTTTTTTTTTTTAAGTACAATCATGTGATAGAAATTTTAAAAACATAAGAGCCTTTAACCTTCAAACAGGTGGAGAAATCAAATCAACGCAAGAATTCCGTTGGCATTTGACATATTTTCATGAAACAATAAACACAAGTTGTATCTTTTGGACAGCATCCAATGAAATAGGGATAGGGTTCATAAATCCAATCATAATTAGCAAAAAAGCTGTTCAAATGGTTGTTTACAATAAAATATCCCAATTGACCTCTTTTAATGAAATGCCGGCCATAACTATTGCTTGGTTGCGTAAACGGAATTCAATCAAACGTGTGTTCTGAGTTTATAGCAACTTTTATGATTAATTTACGAAAAATAAAAAAGTGTAAGAAGATATCGACGAGAGGATAACAGTGATAAGTAGAGGAGAGAAGAGAAATTGACACAATAATGGCCAAAACGAAAACCCGTAGGGATAAACAACAATCTAAAGAAAAACACTACAAGAAAATCTCAAGACTGAGCAGCCGTTGTGTTGCTGAAAGAAAGTAAAGTTAGGGGTGTTAATTCTCATTCGGTGATAATGAAGACCAACAGGTTATAGAATGAAAATGATACTTTAAACTTAGTAAAAGACAAAATATCATTCTGTGTTCATTAATTTTGTTCATTTACAGTCAATTTACGGAGTAAGTATAAGAACATAGCTATATGCAATAGGGATATAAATTCTGAAATAAAACTAACTTTCCGTCACCATTTTAATTTGGAATACTATATATCCTTAAATACCGTATACAAATCATATGATTTTATCATTTCAATTAGTACCTCATTTAGCGACTTCCTATCCATCTTCTATCTGTAAACGGAAAATACATAATCATTATGAGTTATTTTTTTTTTCAAATACAATGTTTTGATGTAGATGTACTTAACAAAAAGACCGATTGACAGAAAACAGATTAATCAGAAATACAAGAAATAACAATAAGTATGTCAGACTCTTATTTCACACAATACGCATCAGTATTTTCAAAACAGTACAGAAGTACTGGCTTCCAGTAGGACAAATGAAAAAGTGGGGCGAAAGATACCAGAGGGACATTTTAGCGTCTGAGTAAAGCTTTTGGTCCTCAGTGATACAGATTTACTAGACGACGTTGTCAACACGTGATTGCGGACAAAGTTTAACATTTGTTTTTGGCGTTCGACGTTGTAAATTGCATTTATGACATTTTTGGATGCTTTAAATTTATGCCACACAACATAAAAGTTAAAGGCTTATTTCAGATATTCAGCTAATTATTTTCAAATAAGTGTGAACCCAAGAAATGATTTTAACGGCAAAAATAAAGTGTAAAATTAAATGAAACACTAAATTGCATTTTCATCATCTCCTATTCATGTATTGATTCCACTATTTACATGCAACACGTGTGAACGGATTTCAGTCTTCGGTATCCACCGTAGTCTTTGAAAATATTATACACACACAAATTGACAACATCCGTTTTCAAACTGTTCAAAGTTTTCTTCGCAATCTTCCTGGAAAATATTGACGCTATCACTTGATGCTCAGATAATAGAACACTGTAAACCTCTAACAGCAAATACCGACCAAAATGAATCAAATGTGAATGCACGGGTGATCACGTTTAATGCCGACTGAAAGTTCTCTTAACAGGGGGTAGTTTTTTGCAAAATATACTACATGTAATTATTTGAACGTCTCAGGTTCAACTCAAAAGTCCATGTACCAACTCATTAGAATGTAAGACATATTCATTTTAACTGTTGACTACTTTTTACTTGGTCTATATAAATATATATTTGTCCCAGTTCAAATACACAATAATTTATAAAAATTCCAGAAAGCATGTAAAGGCAGAAGTATAGTTTAAATATAGATTAATTTAATATAAAATATAAACAGAAATAAATAAGGAGATGACCATTTAACTTTATTTTGGTGGGCAGGAGGAATTTAAGGGGACAGAATATTCATAACCCTATTTTGTTATTAGGGCTTATTAAATCATTTTCAATCTGTACACAGTTATTTCCTATTTATTGGACAGAATATTCATTTACATCCTGTCTCAGTAGTAGTATGTTTTATCATGTTCAGTTATTATCATGAGAACATGTACATTTTCATTACCATAAGACTCCTGCAGTCCCTCCCCCTATAAAAAATTAAATAGCCATCCTAAAATTCATATCTCTGAAATTCTTAAAGAAATTTACACATGGAAATAAACCAATCACCCACCATTTTGAAAACTTCTACATGCATGACATGTATCCCCAGAAACTAACAAAATAATGCCTGTACAATTTCATTATGTCTGACATGTAATATTCTTCAAAAATCTAATTAAAATGAAAATCCATTGACAATATTACTTTCTCAAACTTCATTAATATTATCAAAATTAAGAATCAAGGTGTAAATTTAGTGTCAATACAGTCACGACAGTGGTGGTTCCAGGATTTAAAAAAACTGAGTTGTGGTTGACCCTAAAATGTATAAAATTTCAGCATGCATTGACAAGGTACATGTTATGATGTTTATGTAAAATATTGAATGTTAAAAGTCAATCAAAATGTTTGGTATAACATAAATTGGCTCAAAGTTAAACCTAAAAAAATTAAGACTTTGCAAAAGTTTTCTTTGCCTGTTACATTTAGGTATTTTGCAAATTGTTAGGGGCATACTTATTTATAATAAGCCTTAAATGGACTAGACTTTGAATAAGCTGATCTTCGATTCAGTTTGTTAAAAGAAAAAAAATTATTGGTTACCTATTTCTGTACTGACAAGCTTATTTTATAGAAATGCAAAATATCTATTTTGAACTCTTTCGCTCATGCATGCCAACGGAAAGGAAACAATGGGCGATATTAACCACGAATATGGATGTCATCATACTACTCACTCGCCTCCCGCCTCTTCACCCCTGATTTGCACAAACTCGTTGTGAGAAGAAAAAGTATTTATGGTTGACCAACTTGAAGGCCTGTTACGAATGATTCCGTCAACAAAGCTAAACGTTTCATACACCAAATTGTAGATAACATTGATGCAGATATACGGCATAACACGTTTCAGTGGGATAGACGAGCTCGGAATCGAAAATAGAACGAAAGTTCGCAACCGAGTGTTATTTTCAAAATGCGAGTTGAGTACCTTGTAGACAAAGAAAATATTATTTTGATTCGGCATATTATAAAACATATGAATATAAGCGTTTTACCGAATATAAAATCGTATACAAAACAAACAAAGCCAAGTATAATAAAAATAGTGTAGTGGTAGACGTTGAGACCCAACGTAAAACGTATTTCCTCATTTAATAAAGCCCCGTTACTTAACGTTGTACTCCCGTCGGAACACTTCCATTGTCCAGAGGCCGGTCTGGTCCATTCTAAGTATAAAATACTTTCAGCACGTGGATCCCCAGTAGCCAGGATACTGATGACGTTAATTACTGACGACAACATATAACTACCAGCTGAACTTA
>JAASAO010000144.1:0-42366 GCA_017311375.1 Mytilus coruscus
TGCATCCTATTCTTGTTTATACTGATCATAATCCTCTCACCTTCATACATAAAATGAGAAACAAGAACCAGAGATTGACTAGGTGGAGTTTATTGTTACAGGAATATGATGTTATTGTAAAACATATTAAAGGTTAAGATAATGTAATAGCAGATGCTTTGTCTAGAACTTATTGAAACACTTTGTATATACTATGCATTTTGTACATATTATTCATGAAAAGTTTTGTTACACTCAAACTTTTTTAAGGGGAGGTGTTATGATATTGTAACTATCATATCTATTTAGTTGGCCTAATTTGTTTTGTGTGGCCTTAGAATGTTTACATTATATATTGTGTACAAATTATACACATTGTGTTACAACTATGCAGTTTAGAATTCACTGGAACATTCATTGATACTCATGGAATGATTAGAACTTTCTATTTCACTTACATAACGTTTCCAGAATGATCATAACAAAAGATGCGTAATTTATATTTCTAGCGTTGTCTAGAAATTTCCGTTTGAGTATTTAAATGCAGACCCAAAAGTTAGTAAAATATAGAGATTTAGACAGAGACATAGATAGACTTAGACATCGATAGACATAGACATCAACATTTTCAGCAGTTGGATTGACACTTTTATTGAAAACTACATCATACTAGATTGTGACCTATTGGATATAATATTCTGTGGATTCCGAGAAGATTTCCGGATAAAGAAAAGATTTTGACAGTTAAGTTGACATTACTCTGTGTAATACTTCTTGTAAACTAGTGTATAATAAATATTAAGTTTTATTATTGATTTGTGTCTTTTGTTGGCTACAATTAAAGGCGATTTCTGCCGTAACACTAGTTAAAAGCCAAAACAATTTATAATAAAAATCATGCATCAGAGACTAAAATCAACTAAAACACATCCCAGGGATTTAGTAGTTTAACGTCATGAACAGTCGGAGAAGAAATGACTTGTGCAATGCCAAAATAAATGTATCGACAGGTAGTACGATAGTGAGGAGCTACTTCTTTAGAAATAAAATTAACGTGTGTGTCTCTAAACATCCCATCTCAAAAGAAGATGCAATTTAGTTATGTTTTAATTTGCTAATGACAAAATCGATATTAGTACCAATGTAAACTATATTCAGAGATCTAATTACAATATTGGTACGATAACCCTTACTTATAAGTTTGTTTAAAGGTTCGATGAGTTTACACGGATCACATAGTGATTTCCTCGCTTTAAGTACAATATTACCGTAAAATTTAGGATGTGAAATACCATTTTAATAAGTTTTCTACAGGTACAGCCAAATTTACTAATCAAATCTTTGTATCTATGAAAGAATTTAGTAAAAGTTTTAAGTAATTTATGGTATCGAAATCCCTTACACAATAATTTCCCAGTGATGCATTGATTACGTTCGTTAAAATCTATGACATCAAAACACACACGGGTATACCGAACGAGTTGGGATATATAAACACCGCATGATGAAGCTAAAGGCACATCGCCGTCTAAAAATAGAAAATTAACAATAGGAAATGAAAAATCGTCTCTTTTGTCGTAAATTTTAGTATGTAGTTTCCGTTAGAAATTGAAATGTCTAAATCTAAAAAAGGTAACTGCTGCTGTTTATGTTAGATTTAGTTACAGTAAGTTCTGTTGGGTAAATTTCGGAAGTATATTTAGAGAACTCTGGATTATTTAACGAAAAATATCATCCAGATAACGGTAGGTATTGTTGAATGTATCAACTAAATATAACAGTGATGGGTCTTTACTGAGTTTGGTCATAAACTGAGATTCATAGCAATATAGAAATAAATCTGCTATTAAAGGGGTACAGTTAGTGCCCATAGGAATACTTACTACCTGACGATACACTTTATTGCCGAAACGTACATAAATGTTATCTAGCAGAAAATTTAAAGCTTCAATCATATCCTCACATTTCCAGTTAGTGTATCTAGCATACTTTCCTTTTCGTTACAGAAAAGGCTTTAAACGAGTTACAGCAAATAAAATTACAATGAGATTTTTCGAAAGACCATTTTATTAAATACAAAACTTTTTCTTTATAAGATTGTGTGGAAGTGTAGTGTATATAGTAGAAAAATCATAACTGGTTTGTGAATATGTGATGTATTTTAATGTATTTTCACAACCAGAAATATTGATAGACCTAACCTCTTTTTTTAGTGTACGTAAAACATTTTGTAATTTGCAGTGATGATAATTTTCTCGTGTATGCAATACGTTATGATAATACTTTCAACCAGTTATTAAATATTTAGTGTAAATAGCGTGATTTGACATCTAAAAATACAACTGAAGGATACTCGTCATATTTTACCCTTTGTGAGCCTCTAACAGAGACATATAATATGTAATAATTATCAGGTTATCCGCATATTGATATACAGATACTAGTATTAATATTTGCATTCTGGTACAGGATTGTGTAAATGTTCGCCAACGTCGCCAACGTCGCCAACATTTACGAAATCATTACTGTTCGCCAACGTCGCCAACATTTACGAAATCATTACTGTTCGCCAACGTCGTCAACGTCGCCAGCATTTATGAAATCATTACTGTTCACCAGGTATTTAGCCAAGATCGCCAACATTTATTTTTTATGTTCTATTCACCAACTTCGCCAACATTATTTCTTATGTACTGTTCGCACAGTTTGCAAAATTATTTTTATGTTTTGTTCAGCATGTTTGTAAACGTTAAATTTAGATTTAAAAAATAATATTATAACAATTTAATGGATTTTTTTTAATCATGAGTATTTTGAAATGGGGGAGTGTGTTGAATTAAAGTCCACCTTAATCCCCCAATAAAAGCAACACAAAAATGTTCCTCTTATGTGACGTTATTGGGCACGGCAAATTTTTTTAACGTCACAACAGGATGTCCAGTTAAACAAAGATGAAGGGTCTTTTATTTGCAGTAAAAAAAAAAAAATTGGACCACGACGTTGTCAACACGTTATTGCGGCCACTGTCTGATGCTCAGGTTTGAATTTTGACTTGGCAATCACACTTGGATATACGTATTAACTGTATGCTACAAAACATAAAAGGTACACGCTGATATATCATGTATATAGCTAATATTAATTTAAATAAGTGTGCTTTCAAAGAATTACTTTAAAAGGCAAAAATACAGTGTAACATTTTTTTTAAACATCATCATTCCCGGTGGTGAATATTTAAATTCGGATTTCAGCCTTATGTATCCGCCCTTGTCTCCGGAAATTCACAAGTCAACATCCGTTTTCAGGTAGCACGGTAGTATTTGCATTCCAGAATTTAGGTTGATCTTTGTGTACCCTACTTAAGTCAATGTATCTGAACATTATGATTGGACAAAAATACAGTATCAACTGAACATACTTTCCCAAACTGAGGGATGAATCAGGTGTGAAAAATATGAAATAATTTTACAATGAATTTTTAGAATTTTTTAATTTTGTATTCACTGCACGATAAAAGACCTAAAAGCACTAGTGGCCTTAGGTTCTTAAAGATAGCAAAAAGAGTAAACGGTCATGATACATATTCAATATAAAATACTGTTTTTGTCCTAAAATTATTAAAACTTCCATAAAGGCAAAAGAGAAATTGAATTAAAAAGTAAACTTAAATTATATATAAAAAAAAAAACACAAATGGAAATGAATACGTGTATTCAGTGTCCTTGGGGACTAATAAAGGATGAAATCGTTTCTAAAATCTAATTTTACTGCCCTCAATATAAGTTTAAACCATAATCATCGATTCTAATGAAAGATTTTTTATCATGTTTATTGCTTTTTGTTTTTATATATATTTTGGACATTAACTCATTGTAACTGCATATTTTAGGGAAGAAAAAGAAACCTTTTATTCTAACGTGAGGGTACCCAAATTCAATTTATTTTGACAGTTTTTTCACCTACGTTTATTTATGATGCAGACAAAAATTACCATTCTGTGTTTATTTTGTAGTTGTATCATTATTCACTATATGGTTCCACCAATTTAATTTTGAATCTATACTGAATCATAAAAAATGAGTGTGAACAGACCTCCAAACAATCCTTGATTCTGTAATGAGGAGTACCCAAATTGCATCCATTCTTAAATTCACATTCTAAAAAATCGAATTAAGGATGATTTGTTTTATTTCTTCAAATATTTAGAACAATTTGACATTTTTCGATGCTTACTATTCATTTTTAAGAAATGGAGTCTTGTAACATATTTTATTTGCTCATTTTATAAAGATGACATTTTGTGTACGTCGCATGGCGACGTTTCCGTACACTTGACTTTTTCCAGTTATACTTCATCTGTTGATATATATACTGTGAACGTTTTGTGCATATTTATATATATTTACTTATGCAAAAAGACTTGCATAATGTTAAATAATCAAAATACAAGTTGTTTAGTGTCTAAGAAAACATGTAAAATTTCTGCTGCTACTTTGCTAAATAGGTGCAATTTGGGTACCGTGACGTTAAATTTTTTTTAATTTTTGTCACCAAATTTCACTGTTATTCAATTTAAAATGTGTATACAATTATTTGCTTAGAGATTGTTTCAAATATGTTTTTTTTTTCTTTCATAATTTTTATATAACAGATTTCATTTACCAGTAAGAAATTTTTAGAAATTTCAAATTTGTGGGCCCAAAGAGAACCCTTTTGATAATTCAAGGGTACAGTATATTCTTTTTCTTATTTTGCTAGTACATGTATCTATATGGCTTATTATAAAGTTCGTATTGTCAGGTAAGGTTTTATTTTTAATCTTTACACAATTATTTATAAATTTCCTTTATTTTATTGAACAGAAAATTATTTTTTAAATGAACTCTCCAGCAAAGTTGATATTATGATAGTTATGATTGTGGACAGTTGTTAATGTAGTGACTGGTAGTGTCAGATCGTACTAAGTATAACAACTGTATTATTAGGATTAAGACTAAAATGGGGAAAACAATTGATGAATTGTGATATATTACTCCTTTCAAGGGTAATGATATTTACCCTAAAACTTTTATTTATTAGGGTAAAAGTTATAAAGTTTTGAGGGAATGGACCCTAGAGACCTTATGATGAAGGCATAGAGAAACATAAGTGGTGTTTATAATCTTGTATCATGGTCTGGTGTTTTAATGGAGATGAAATTATAACAACTATTTAATTACATGTGTATTTATTGGTCCACACTATATTTTAATTTTTATCAATGTTACTGGCATGATTTGGATTTTTCTTAGAAATTTGCTCAAATCACTGTAGATGTTATCATACATGTACATTATAATATTTAACTTTTGAACTGATCAAATAATAAAACATGACAAGTTGACAGTTATGCTTGGAATAACCGGTATTTCACAGAAAAATAATCACATTTAGTTTATTTTAAAAAAAGGTTTTCTTTATATTACCATCAAATCATAGTACAATGAACAAAATAAGGGTGAAGGTTTGGTACCGTTAAAACATTTAAACCCGCTGCAATTGTTTGCACCTGTCCTAAGTCAGGAATCTGATGTTCTGTAGTTGTCGTTTGTTGATGTGGTTCATAAGTGTTTCTCGTTTTTTATATAGATTAGACCGTTGTTTTTCCTGTTTGAATGGTTTTACACTAGTAATTTTTGGGGCCCTTTATAGCTTGCTGTTGGGTGTGATCCAAGGCTCCACGTTGAAGACCGTACTTTGACCTATAATGGTTTACTTTTATAAATTGTGACTTTGGTGGAGAGTTGTTTCATTGGCACTCATACCACATCTTCTTATATCTATGACATCCGGTTTCATATAAAAAAAAGGGTAGAAAAAAATGTTTTCTTGAATTTGACAGTTATATGAAGCTAACCCTGCATTTCATTGAAGAAAGTTTTTTTTAGTCATAAACATATATCTTGGGAGTTTCAAAGCACCGTTTTATTTTTATTTAGTCTTTTTATAAAATGTTTTTGAAATTTGAGGTTACATATATGGTTAAATTACTTTTAAAAGCTTGTAAACAGAAAAAAAGTGTTGAAAATTTGATTTGTTAACTTCCACTCTTCCAGCATTTGTCCAGTGATGGTCATTTTTTTTTTTTATTTGCAATGAAATGTTATGTGAGATTTTGTCTGATGTACTGGACAGGATAAAACTTTACTCATATCAAGTATTTCTTTATTTGAACATGTTGACACAAATGAATTCTGCACACTTTTAAAACAATTCAAATTTAACAAAGACTAATATCATGAATATAGGAAAACAATGGTGGTATTAATCCTAGTAATAATACAATAGTAAAGTTATAGGTTGCACTTTGTAAATACAGCTGTTTCACAGGCCACGCCTCTTTTGGGGAGAAATATAATATTCATAGATATGTTAATAAGTTCCCAGATATGATTTCTGTGTTTCATCTCATATAGACATAACTTGAGAATGTTACCAGTATGAAAAAAAAGGGAAGCGCCTAAAATTTAGTTCCTAGGAGGTCAAAAAGTGGAGGTAGGGGTAGTATAGAAATTTAGTATAAGTTTAAACTCTTAAAAGTTCAGGGCATATAAATGTTGAAAATATGCCGCACAGCCCTATATTTTGACCTTTGAATAAAATAGTAGTGCATATCAACTTTCCGTTCTGGGATATAATTTTTCACTAAACTTCCTAGTAAAAGTGGCACAGCTTTTGCCACAAAGGAGTTCCTAAGGAAATTGCATTGTCTATATTTACAGAATTGCAACCTATATATATATATATATAATTCGTCTCAAATTTAGCCCAACAATGTTAGATCATCAAATTTGCGTTAGCAAATTTTTCTTCCCTCAGCGGGATTCGAACACTTGCGTCTGTGACATCGTGGCAACACCGCCTACACCGTGTCCAGCGCCTTAGGCCACTCGACCAGCTAGGCTACATATATATGTCTGTCTGTGTGCAGTGACAACTGTAAATTATACCTTGTCCATCGGATTTCTTATGATTAAGAAATACCAGGCGTTAGAATATTTATAAACAGTCTAGAAAATAAACCTAACAATGTTAGAGTAGATCTGATTCTTTACTTCCTCCTCGACCGGGCTGGAACCTGTACTTTTCACTTCATACTTCTATGAAAACACCGTCTAGCATTGCGCAGACGCCTTATCCCCTCGTCTTACTATATCTGATCATCATTTAACAGAAATTTGTACTATTCAGATATGTTAACTTTGTAACGAGGTTCCCAAATTAATTTTGTTTAATAATCACAAAATCTACAATATGTGGTGCTTTGCCGGACATTTCTGTAAACTTCTTGATAAACAAATTCAAGTGTCCTTAAATGTGATTATGTTTGAAGATTTATGAACAAATCAGAGATCATTTTTTTTAAATTAAATAAATATACAGCAAAAAATGACGTTTTTTTCGATAATCATGAAATTTAATAAAAATGGATTATTTCCATAGAATTGTTACAAAAAATTAAAGCAAACTTATGTAAAGTAGATATTCCAAATATTTTAACAAAATCCCGCTTGTGTTTGTCCTGTTAAGAAGAAAAAAAATGGTATAAAATTGAGAATGGAAATGGGGAATATGTCAAAGAGACAACAAGCCGGCCAAAGAGCAGATACCAGCCGAAGGTCACCAATGGGTCTTTAACGCAGCGAGAAAATCCTGCACCCGGATGTGATCCTCAGCTGGCCCCTAAATAAAAATGTGTACTAGTTCAGTGAAAATGGACGTCATACTAAACTCCAAAACATATAAATGAACTAAAATTAAAAAACATACAAGACTAACAAAGGCCAGAGGCTCCTGACTTGGGACAGGCGCAAAAATACGGCGGGGTTAAACATGTTTTGTGAGATATCAACCCTCCCCCTATACCTCTAGCCAATGTAGTGTAGAATAAAGAAACATTTTTTTAAATTTTGCATCAAAGGACGTCTCTAACAAAACTGGATTAAGTTGCATGCGTAATGTGGGTAGTTATCTCATTGGAAGTCCTAACACATGATTAACAATAAAAATATTACCGTAAAAAACATAAAAACAAGGAGATATGTTAGGATTTCCAATAAGATAACTACCCACCTTACTCATGCAACTTAGTCTAGTTTTGTTAGAGACGTCTTTGATTCAAAATTTAAAGAAAAACATATAACAATTTGCATTGTCTTCAACGGCAATATGTAGCACTGAACTCCATTTTAGATTTTATTGAAGTATGTTTAATTCTTGATGATTTCCGTGAGAATATTATATACGCTCAATCTTGTGGATTTTAGCAATTTTCAGATTTTGAGTCTTCGAATAAAAAAAAAATATATATATAATTCATCTTTCACTCTTCATTTAACAAATACCACTGAAAGTTCAATATCTTAGTTAAGATCGTCATTTCGTGGCAAAAATGTATCGCTTATATATTCTCAAGTTTAGATTGGTCGTGTTTTGATTTTCTATTAAAGATTAAATGATGTTGAAAATAGAAACATTTCCGTTTTTCGTTTTTTGTTTTCAAATTTCGTTTTGGTTTTTGATTGATAAATTGTTGGTTGCTTAACATCTAGTGGCAACTATTCCATGCATGTTCAGGGCGAGTTTGGTTTCTGAGAAATCAAAAATGAAAAACGAAAACACGTTCGTTTTTTTTTTTTAATTTTTTTTTTATTTCTCAAAACAAAAAAACGAATGGACAAAGCGTAGGCAAAGCGAACCCACAAAAAAATAAAACGGCAATTTTATTCGAGTGCTATAATAGAAGCACTATAACTGCTCTTATATCAGAAATATATAACTGATATAGAAGTAACTACGTTCTTCATTACATAACGGATAAGTTGGTAGTATTATCACCTATTATGTTTCATCAAATTTTTATTTTAAGTCTTATCGTTTCTTGTTGTTTCTTGATGTTTCTTGGTGTTTCCTATATTTCTTTTATTCTACTCTATAACTAGTTTTTCCTGTCTTGGTATTTTTGTCATGCAAAGGAAATTAACCAAAAGAAATGGCTAATGTGTACCTTTGTCGGAAAATAATATGTTGAAGAGTTGAGTTTATATTTTTAGAATAAATATTGATTTTGTAGCTTTAAGAATTAAAATTGAGGAGAGTTATGTATATATAAAAGATACAAAAAAAGACAGAATGTTTAAGTGTTTTACTGAACTTTCGAAAGTTCGTTTTGACAACTAGTCAGACCCGAATTTTAGTTAATATAAAGTATAATCAAAGTACTAAAGTACCGAACATCGGATGACCGCAAGTTCTGGTGGATGGTCACAAGCACTTATCTCAGAAAAAAAATCACATATCTATACCTGAAAGTTAGGTTAAGGTACATAGATATATTTTTTTCTGAGACTACTTCCTGTGTGGATGATGAATAAATGACAGGGAATTCAACCTCACCATAATAACTATTATATTGTAGTGATAAAATCATTTGTTATCAGTATACTCTGGTTTGTTGTTATATATTATATTAATATTTGTTTAACAGTTATATATAATTTTCATCTATTTGTATATCATTTTATTCTACTATTCTAATGATAGTGCAGTGCAAGTGCATGGTGGACACTCTTCTGTAATAATTCGTTTTTCTAATAGACTGGATTTGAGTAGGCATTCATATTTTTCCGCGTTTGTTGCAAAACGTTCTTGAGATATTCTTCTGCATGCGTTAACACAAATTTTCGGTATTCTTGATTTGTTATTGATAAATATATATTTCACAAGACAAAACATTTTCATATCATTTAACTATGTTCTTAAAAATTATTTTCATGAATTTTTATTGATGAAATTAATATATAACAAGCGATAAGGAATGTTAGTTTGCACTCGATAATATCCGCGTAATTATACGAAATATGTTCGGTTCTCAGTCAAAAATGCAAGTAACGTGGGTAGAAATGTCTGTGGCAACATAACAGCGGAATGCCCTCACGGTCATCCGCTGTAAAAATACATTTGATGATCGTAAAAAGTATAACTTTTAATTGGGGATCGTAACGATGCAATGTGATAAAAACAAGGAGTTTCAGGAGCTCTGACACCATGCCATCTCTACCGTGGCTACCATTTTTTCAATATTAAAAGCAACATCAGTAACTTAATGGGGATGCAGACCCAACAAAGATGAATTCTTCCTGATTTTTTCGTACAGAACCTGGAATTATATAGGTCGTCCTCCAAAAAAAAAAAAAAGTTTGAAATAAATTTGTGTGGATGGAAAAGAGATAATAACTTATGCTTCCTAAATTTAAAAGATGATTATTAATTATTTGCCCACTACATAGAATTCATTATCAAAAATAATCTAACGGAACTGTAGGATAGTGAATGATCGAGATAAACCACATATCAAGTTCAGATTGACCAATAAGTATTTCTTGGGCTATTGAGGGTAAATTTGCCTCGTGATTAATTCCAGCTTCATTAAGCCTCTATTTCAAATCAAACTGGCAGGAAGTATATTCGAATATATCAGCAGTCATGTTAGGTGTCAGACCACCAATTACTCCTCTAATTTAGAATGTATGTAAAAGTAGCCCTACTCTGACACAAACTAGTGCTTTTGATGTCCTTGTTTACTTAAACTAACCAACAAATTTGCAGAAATGAAACTTTTGGTGAAAGAGAAATATATTTAGACCATTTTGAGCCAAAATTTACTTGTCTATGAGTTTGCATTAAAAATTGAGGATTAATGCGCTCCATAGTATACTAATTTAAGATTTCCAGAAAACCAGGGGTTATTTTTGGAGTACCTCTTTTTGAAGGTCAGTTTTTTTGTTAGAAGGCTTCAAAGGTATGTTGAAAATTGGCATGCAGAAAGCTGATACATGTACAATTCAGGATATACCTGGTTTCTATGAAGTTAAACTTAAGGTAAAATATTTAGAAAGCTGTGAAAATTGCAAAATTTGGTTGAACAGATAGGGATATTTAATTGGTGGTCTGACACCTTTAAGTGAAATGCGGTGAAACCCAAAAATCAGAAAACGATTGATTTTTCTGTCTTAACTGATCAATTGAAATGATAGTAGCCACATTTCAATCTTTTTTTGGGCAAAAAGTCAGATATTGCAAATTTAGAGCCTTAAACCTGAATTTGTGCTATTTTTAGCTTTTCCCACCATGACAATATGCTTTCATATAAAAAAAAAATGTCCTAAATTGTTATAAATGGACAGTAAGTTGTTTCTGTGGTGTTAAACATTAAAACATAGGTTGTTTACTACCCCAAAAAAATTGTCGTCATGAAGATTTAATGAAATTATTTGATTTTAACCCTTATATCATTGCGTCATACCATGTATTTGGCAGATAACATAGCCTGATGTAAACACTGCATAAACTCACAAAAATCCCATTTATAATCTCAAATGAAAGTTTTATACCTTAAATTTTATTGACTGATAGTAAATAAAAACAGTTAAATGACCATGACCGCACTTTTGATCAGTTAATAGTCCCATTACTGACACCAGGTGAAAAAAGGGGGGTCAATATTCCTTGACTCTTCAATACCTTGGATTTTTACTAGACTCATTGTAAAATTGTGGAAAGTCTTTAAAGTAGAATAACAAACAAGGAAAAATCAACAAAACTGATCTTGATATTGAAAGTTTATGTTCCTGTAGCCCAAAATGAAATTTTCAAGTATTTTCTATCAAAGTCATACATTACAGTCAGTTTAAATTGAGCTGTGAAATTTGTAATATAAGTCGCATTATGCTCAGATAGACTGTTTTAACTACAAATTGACTAAGGATTAAGAATAAAGCAAAACAAAAGATTTCTGATCAACTTTTTGTCTCTTTAGGTGTCAGACCACCAATTACTCCTCTACTTTAGAATGTATGTAAAAGTAGCCCTACTCTGACACAAACTAGTGCTTTTGATGTCCTTGTTTACTTAAACTAACCAACAAATTTGCAGAAATGAAACTTTTGGTGAAAGAGAAATATATTTAGACCATTTTGAGCCAAAATTTACTTGTCTATGAGTTTGCATTAAAAATTGAGGATTAATGCGCTCCATAGTATACTAATTTAAGATTTCCAGAAAACCAGGGGTTATTTTTGGAGTACCTCTTTTTGAAGGTCAGTTTTTTTGTTAGAAGGCTTTAAAGGTATGTTGAAAATTGGCATGCAGAAAGCTGATACATATACAATTCAGGATATACCTGGTTTCTATGAAGTTAAACTTAAGGTAAAATATTTAGAAAGTTGTGAAAATTGCAAAATTTGGTTGAACAGATAGGGATATTTAATTGGTGGTCTGACACCTTTAAACCACCGTATTGTTGGTATGAATTTCCTTTTTTAATATATTTTTCTAATTTCCTCCTTTTGAATGTTCGTCTAAAACCAGTAATGCTATGAACAAAATGAATTTTGGGGTTATTCGCCAGGAACTAAACGACACAAAACAAAAAGATATCTACTGACAAGAGATAATACAGTCTTGCCCAAGTTAGCTCTAATGACAAATTAGATAAGCTATACCTACATTAAAGTCGTAAAACATGTGATTTAAATAGTACCATAGAACTACTAAAAAAAGCCAAGAAAGACTTATTTTCAATTAAATCTTATAAAAAGTCCTTGAATAATCTTCCAGTTAGCGTGCAAACTTTTCGATATAAAAGCTAAAATAAAATCCTAAAAACTTAAAAAGAAATTGAGAAAATAGATTTTATTGATAGAGGTCCTATTGAAAAATTCTAAATGGTTTTGTTTATTTATAGTCGGATCCAGACAGAATGCTTCAAATTTAGCAACTATAATTGAATTGGGACATTTAGTATATCTAGAAAGGCTAAACATAAATGAGCTCAATCAAATTTTACAAGAAGCTTGGAAGTTAAGTGAAAATTTGGAAGAATATGCATTGGTTAACAGCATCTCGAAATAAAATAAATTTCAATACACGTACTAAATCGCTTCTACAGAATACTAGAGACGATAAGAAACTAGTGTAAATCTAGACCGTTTGCATATTACGGTCAACAACAAAATAAACAGCTTTATAAAAATAATAATCTATTGCACTAAACAAGAAAAACTAGACCCAAAAAGAAAACTGTTTAAATACAAAAGTCTTACACAATATAGGTAGAATGTTATTTTTTAAAAGTACACCAATTTTATCTATAGAATAATCACTAAACTCAGACTTGGGGATCACAACAAAGAAAGACATTTCCCTGGGAACAACGGCTGTACTTATTAGAAGATGACTCGACATATTTATCAATTATGGACTTTTGACGAGGTCAATACGTTATATATGAACCTGTTCAGATTAAATTGACCGAGGACGAGGAGATTGTTATTGTAAATAGGTTTTAAGCATGTCACTAGTTAAATTTTCCTCGTTTTTTAACTCAATATTAATAGTGTGTTTGTCTTCACCTAGAGCGCTTCGATCAAACAGAATTGACGTATCTGTCCTTTAAGAATAAAAATAATTCCTAGGGGCTTTAATTTTTTACTGATTTTACCACGGGTTTGCCCTTTATGCTGATATTTTACCAATACAATACGATATTTTATTAACGTCTTACCTTTTACAAACCAATACATAACACATTGATTAAAACAAATTACAAATATGTAAAAGCCATTCTTATAGAATTACGAGAGACGATTATTTACACATTTGAAACAAATTACTCAAAACTAAAAACCATAAAAGAAAAATCAAAATTATTTACATGTATATGAAAATCTACGACGTCTATCTAGAATGTCACTGCAGGTTTTGGCACACAAACGGATATTGCTTACTCCACATAGAATCACAGATAGCGTATCTTGACTAAACAAATTATTTAAACCATCAACATTTAAATTATCAAAAGAACTGTCTCTAATATCATCGTATAGCGGGCAAAATAAAAGTACATTTACTTCGTTCTCAATGGAATTCGGACAGCAAAAACAAGTTCGTTCTTGTAATCTTAAATTCTCATATCTTTGGGTCTCGATACGGATTGGGGCTACTCCACATTTAAACTTGGCGTACGCACTTCTGCATGATGTTGGCATGTTCACCTTAAGGTATGACTCAGCCTCAAATGTGTTTTTAAACTGTTTGTAAATTCGTAATTTATTTTGTCTGTTTCCCCACAGCGTTAATTCAGTTTAAATCTTCAAGCCATTTGGAAATATGGTCAGAAATAGAATGACAGATAATGTCTTTTATTTCGCAAAATTGTTTGTTTTCATCAAGTATATTGCAACGCTCTAAAATACCACACTATTAAATAAGTCTCTGATTTTAAATTCCAGTTTTGTAATTTGAAAAGGCTTGATTGTCAGCCCAATACGAAGACTCTTTTATTCAAACGTCCACTATAAAATTTCGAAGTCTATTCCACTGATTAAGCATATATTTCCATTGTTTTACTAAAGCAGGAGTCCAACCAACATCACCAATTACGGCCGTATTGGGCGTATATGGTCCTTCACACATAAAGAAACGAGCTGCTCGGTTTTGTACGGCAGCAATACACGGAAAATGCTTTGTACCCCATATTGAAACACCATAGTTAATAACACTCCAAACCATTGACTCATATAGTTTTGTGTAACAATAATACGGGAGTCCACCAAAGGTTTTAAACTTCGCTATTACTATCTCAAATGCTCTACTCGCAGAATTCGAAACAATACTGGCCATAAGGGTGTAATCTAAATGTTCCGATACAAACTAATCCTAGATATGTATATGTTTCACTGTTGAAATTGAAAGGTCCCTACATTCAAAACAAAAATAGTTCTTTCAATAGATGTCGGTCTGAAATGCACGGCTTTAAACTTTTCAGCGTTTACTACCATATGGTTATCAGCACATCAAGTAGAAAGAGTGTTAAAGAGTAACTGAAGGTCATCAGGGGAACCTACTAGAAGAGCCATATCATCTGCGTATAACAGAATTCCAATGTTTTTCTCCATCTGTATTGATAACAACACCAAGTGTTTTTACTACGTTTATGAAGTCGTTAATACAGAAATTGAACATCAAGGGGGATAATAAGCATCCTTGCTTTAATTCACAATTCACTGAAAACCAGTCTGTTTAAAATCCATTTACACACACGCAGCTTCGTACATCATTGTATAAAGATCGTAGCGCGTTGAACATGGTCCCATTTATACCAAGGTCATTTAATTTGGTGAATAAAAGTTGCCTGTTTATAGAGTCATAAGCTTTCTTAAAGTCAATAAACGCAGCGTACGTAGACATTCGTTTCAATTTTCTGCACTCGATGACTGAAGTCAGTGATCAATCGTACTTAGACCCTTACGAAAACGTTCTGTTCATAATTCAAAACACCACGTTCCTTTTCCCAAAATACTAATCGGTTATTTAGAATATTGCAGTAAATTTTGTATATAACTGGCACCAAGGCAGAACATCTACTATTAAAATCACCACATATATATAGAAAAAAAAGAGTCCTTGCCGTATATTTGAATCTGGCTAATAAGCATATCATAGAACTCATTTGCATCACATGCTCGGGTTGAATCAATTGGTGGTAGATAACAAACACATGAGTAAAGCATATTAGTTTTACCTACTTTATCTTGCAGTTTTATCCACATTATTCTTTCATATGAATCATCGCATATATCAACATGAAAATTTTCAATTATTTCATTTCGTACAAGAAATCCGATTCCACCAGAGCTTGTTTTTATTTACATCTTTGTTTGTAAGATCCAAGCAAGAAATCGAAAATAAAAATTGTCAGAGCCACTATCTGTGTTCCAGCCTCTTATGTAAGACATAATAGTGTTCTGTGAAAAAGTGTCCGCCTGGACAGTTTTTCACAGAATCAAAGTATTAAATAATTTCCATTGCCATGAAATTTTGTCTCTTAAGTGGACAGAATTTACAGCAAAAGTTATAATATAGTGTCCTCCCACAATACATCTTTCTTAATTAATTAAAATTCAAGTATAATAAAACATTTTGATGACCTTAATACTTCCCTTGGAGGACACAATTAAATAACAACTGCTAGTAATACTGTCCTGTGGTAGGACACTTTTCATAACTGCTGCTGTAAAATTCTGTCCACTTAAGAGACAAAATGTTATTATATATTTTTTTTTCAATAATGAATATAAATAAGAAGATGTGGTATGAGTGCCAATGAGACAACTATGCATCCAAGTCACAATGTGTAAAAAGTAAACAATTATAGGTCAAAGTACGGCCTTCAACACGAGGCCTTGGCTCACAACGAACAGCAAGCTATAAAAGCCCCCAAAAGACTAGTGTAAAACAATTCAAACAGGAAAACCAACGGTCTAATCTATATAAAAAACGAGAAACGAGAAACACTTATGAACCACAGCAACAAACGACAACCACTGAACAACAGGCTCCTGACTTAGGACAGGTGCATACAAATGCAGCGGGTTTTAACGTTTTAACAGGCGCCAACCTTCACCCTAATCTGAAACAGTGGTATAACATTACAACATAAAAAGACACAACATAAAATATAAATTGAAATGGCTTAAATCGATCAAAAAGACAATACACAAAAACAAGTAAATATACACTGAACGAATAAGTTGGATCTATGACACAATATAAATAAAAAAGATGTTTCAATGTCAAAAAGACAACTTTAACCTAGGACAAAATGGCCTTAAATAACGTAACGTACACAGGTAAATTTAAATATAATAATTTTGTTGTTAGGAGTACAGAAACATTTTTTACAAAATAAATTTGTTGTTCATAGTATGAGTACAGAACTGAAAATTTTTCGTCATACTAAATACTCATTAAAGGTGGTTCATATTAAAAATAGTAAGACGAGATATAACACAAAACAAGTAAACATTTAATAACAGAAATGCATTACAACGTGTGTCAACAGGTCAAATTAACACGAAAGTACGATTTGAGAGTACTCGCTGTTACTGAAAGCTAGTTAAAAGCCAAAAACAATTAATAATAAAAAAAATCATGCATCAGAGACTTAAATCAATTAAAACTCATCCCAGGCAGGGATTTAGTGTTTAACGCCATGGACAGTCATGGTGCAATGACAAAATAAAAGTAACGACAGGCAGTAGGATAGTTAGGATTTAACCTTATAATAAATATGTATGATGTTAGGTATAGATAAAATAATTTCTAAATAGAAAATAAACGTGGATGTATATATATCACTTTTTTAGTCTTTTGGAAAATGTTGTTTGTGCTGTATTTAGACCCCTCTAACAAGAAATTTGTTTTGCATGCACACGTATAAAATTGCGATTTTATCCAACGCAATCATAGGTTTGAACGTTGTTTTCAATATAGACTTGTTTATATTTTTCGTTTGGGCTTGTATTATATTTGCCTTCGGGTTTATATGATCCGTTCATCCTATTTTGACTCCTCAAAATTCAAGAGTCTATCCTAAATTGAGGTAAATTATGTGGCCTTCCAATAACCGTTTCGATTCCTCACATCACTGAAGAGACATTAATTGTCGAAATCTGGATATGGTGTACAAAAATTTTTGCACCTTTGTTTGCGGTATACCATCTTTGCCGCAAGTTTATTGTTTTCTGTTTGGAATTAAAGTTATAGTTAAGATCCATTTATTACACCTTGTGATTCGTTTATTTGGCAATCGCCAATGGCAGTCAGCAGGATTTAAGAACATTTGTTGTTCGACCTGTTAGTCAAATGCGTTTTGTTAAAATATACTTTTTCACTTTTTGTTCTTTTGGAAAATGTTGTTTCTGTTGTATTTAGACCCCTCTTACAAGAAATTTGTTTTGCATGATCACGTATAAAATTGCGGTTTTATCCAACGCAATCATAGATTTGAACGTTGTTTTCAATTTAGACTTGTTTATATTTTTCGTTTGGGCTTGTATTATATTTGCCTTCGGGTTTATATGATCCGTTCATCCTATTTTGACTCCTCAAAATTCAAGAGTCTATCCTAAATTGAGGTAAATTATGTGGCCTTCCAATAACCGTTTCGATTCCTAACATCACTGAAGAGACATTAATTGTCGAAATCCGGATATGGTGTACAAAAATTTTGCACCTTTGTTTGCGGTATACCATCTTTGCCGCAAGTTTATTGTTTTCTGTTTGGTATTAAAGTTATAGTTAAGATCCATTTATTACACCTTGTGATCCGTTTATTTGGCAGTCAGCAGGATTTAAGAACATTTGTTGTTCGACCTGTTAGTCAAATGCGTTTTGTTAAAATATACTTTTCACTTTTTGGTCTTTTGGAAAATGTTGTTTGTGCTGTATTTTGACCCTCTAACATGAAATTGAAATTTTGACAATTTTCATTTTGCCTTTAATCATTTATAGTTCTTTATAGATTGGAAATTTGCACTTTATGTTGTTTTATGCAATTACTAATGAACTGTTAAGCCAATGCTCTTTATCATGTTAATAAATTTTGATATGCTCTTACCATGGTTACTGCATTACAAAATGGTGATTAATTTAAATATTTGTAATATTTATTTTTTTGTTTGGGAGTTATGTACTATATATACCATGGTTCTTACGAGTTAACATATTTAAACAAACGAATCCGAAGGATGAGTTTGTTTAAATAATTTAATGAGTATGACACATGGTATATAAAATTTGTAATATAAATAAAATGATTGACAGCTTGAAATAAAATAAGAAACTGATCACATTACCAATTTATCCAATGAGATGGAAGCTCGTGCAAGTCAGTTTTGCGCCCCGTGTATGATCTGCTGTCTGCGTTTTTCATTTAGAAAGTAAAGAAAAATGTCGAGACAAGCAAAACGGATATAAAACATTATTCTAATGATAGTAAGTTTTGTTGTATTGTTAATTCTCAAGATATCATTCCAAATCAAAGTTATGTTGTAACTTTTATTATTAAATCAATTATTTAAACACAGTTTTAAGCACAATTGCCAAACACTTAACAGTGGCGGATCCAGGGAGCGTAGATAGTGAACGTCCCCCTATTTGATCGCAAAATACAAATCTCATGTTTTTAACGATTTATATGAATTTTAGAATGAAATTGTCTAAAAATGTGTTTGTCTTGCTCCGCTCGGTGGTATATATTTCTTTAACTGGAGTGAGTCACCCCAAACTTTTAAATGAAATTAAATAGAATTTTTGCAAAGGAACAATTTTGCAATTTTGTATTTATTATTTTCAGAACTGAAAGAAGAAACTTTAAGTATTTTTTTCAAGCTTTAGGAACTCGTAAAATTCCTATTTAACTTGAAATAAGGTATCTTGACTAAAAGTTGAGTGTGTTGTGTTTATAAATGATTTATTGATTTATGTTATAAAGTGAAAATAAATAAATGTTCATGACCGTTCAAATATTTCAGAGGCGGATATCTTTCAAAAATGGGGCGGAGCTTCAACCATGGAATAACATGAAAATGAATATGTTGTACCATAGCCTTCTTTCCTTTAGATTCTAGTTGAGCTGCATATCTAATTATCAAATTATGGTACAACATCAAATTGCAGATAATATACCATGGTTTTCCCTCAACACACTTTTTAAGCAAATTATTTCATTAAAACATCAAAAGAAAAAATACAATTTATATTACAAGGTCCTTTATAAATTTGAAAATAGGCATAGAATGTTAAAGGTCAAAAACGCCTGAAAACGCGATTTAAGATACATAAAACCCAATTTGATGTCAATTAAATTTTACAGCTTATTCCTTGTTGCCTTTTAATGTATTATCTTAAAATTTGTCATAAATGTACAACATGTAGATAGATAAAAACTTTAATAAAGAAAAGTGATGAGCAGGACAAGTTTAAAAATAATTCAAATATCATAAAGATTGCTGAAATTTTCTGTCAACTTTTATAGGAATATTGCCATGATGATTTTTCCCATGTATATCCATTTTTGTGGAAAACTTTGGGGGATTAAAAAAAATGTAAACAGCAAAAATTATCAGCAAGACAATTAAAAATAATTTTTATGCCCCATTTATGGGCATTATGTTTTCTGGACTGTGCGTCCGTTCGTTCGTCCGTCCGTCTGTCCCGCTTCAGGTTAAAGTTTTTGGTCAAGGTAGTTTTTGATGAAGTTGAAGTCCAATCAACTTGAAACTTAGGACACATGTTCCCTATGATATGATCTTTCTAATTTTAATGCCAAATTAGAGTTTTGATCCCAACTTCACGGTCCACTGAACATAGAAAATGATAGTGCGAGTGGGGCATCCGTGTACTATGGACACATTCTTGTTTAGTCATGAATTACATTTTAGATTTATACTATGTAATGAATATTGGAGAGTGGACATTCATTTGCCTTTGTTGAAGGTGCAAATTTATGTATTGAGGTGTGTGACACAGGCTGTTAAGAGCTCCTAATCAATCCCCTACCCACGAAGTGGGAGGGGACTTGAGGTTTGCACTCCGTCTGTCTGTCTGTCCCTCCATCAGTTCTGCAAATCAGTTTTCCACACTTTTTTTTGTCATTCTTGAAGATATTGATTTGATATTTGTTTTTTTTTTTTTATTTTATCATGGCAAGTTACAAATCAAGTTCGAATTTTGTTCCGGTCTTATGATTTTGTGCAGAGTTATTGTCCTTTGACTTTGAAAATTCACTAAAATAATCAGTTTTCCTCACTTTTTTTGTCATTCTTAAAGATATGGATTTGATAATTAGTATATAACTTTATCATGACAAGTAACAGTTCAAGTTTGAATTTTGTTCTGGTCTGATAATTTTGTGCAGAGTTATGGTCATTGGGCTTAGAAAATTCACTAAAATAATCAGTTTTCAACACTTTTTTTTTGTCATGCTTGAATACATTGACTTTATATTTGTTATATAGTTTACACCAAGACAAATTATAGATCAAGTTAGAATTTTGTTCCAATACAATGAATTTTTTTAACCGGTAGGGGACTATGTATTGCCATGCAATACTCACAGAAAACTTTTTTTTTAAAGTCGCAGAATTATATACATAGAGATTTCAATCTGGGATCAGCGATGAAATAAACTGTATACAGCATTTTTAGATCACCTGGCCCAAATGGCCCGGTGAGTTTTTTTCATCACTTGGCGTCTGTCGTTGTCATCGTCTGTCGTTGTTAACTTTTACAAAAATCTTCTCCTGAAACTGCTAGGACAAGTTTAACTAAACTTAAACTTGTCCAAAATCATTATTGGGGTATAAAGTTTAAGAAATGTGTCTGATAACCCCACCTGCCAACCAAGATGGCCAACTTGGCTAAAAATAGAACATAGGGGTATATTTCAAGATTTGTCTATGATTTCGAAAACCGCTATAAATAGAGAAAATCTGACAGGACAAAAATGTTTAGTATGTCGAGCTCTACTATTTGTTCTATATGTCAAAACCGTTACAAGACTTATGGGAGTTATTGCCCTTAAATGAAAAAAATTACCTTTTTTTCTCAATTTTGCTTATTATCTTGAAAACTATAACATGTATAATAGATAGAGAAAAACCTTAAAATACCAGAATGATCAGGAAGACAAGTTCTACAAATAAGTCTAATGGTCGAAATCATTAGTCAATTCCTTATTTGAGTAAATTATTGCCTTTTAATTACTATTTTTACCATTTTTTTGTGTTTTTGCCTTAGATCTTCATTATCATAATATACACATGTATATTAAGATAGAAACTTAGATAAGCAAAAATGATCGGCAAGATAAGATCTTCAATTACAATGGAATGTCCTTAAATGTCGATTAAAAATTTCTGCTTACATGGTTTACTTTTACAAACATATAATCTGAAACTTGTAGGTAAAATTTTACCAGATTTGGCTACAATCATCATTGGAGTATCTATTTTTTTGTAAAATATGTCCTCTGACCCCGCCTGCCAACGAAGATGGCCGACATGGCCAAAAATAGAGCACAGGGTAAAATGCAAATTTTGTCCATTATTTTGAAAACTGTTATGAATTGAGAAAATCTGACAAGACCAATGTTGGAGAGTGCCCTCTGTAGAATATGCAATTATACCAAGGTCAACCACACAGGCTCTTTAGAGCCTATAGTTTTTTAGAAGTTAAAGAACTGGATGCTTTTTACATTCTATTTGTATGCAGATATATAATGTTACGAAGTTATGTCTGTCATATGTACATGTCCTTGACCTGATTTTCACTGTTGAGTTACTGCTTAGAAATTTTTTTGAGAGTTTTTTTTTTTTTTTTGTTAGGTTTTTCATTAATTAAGTGTAAATAATGATTGAAAGCTGTACACGTTGGCTAGCAGGGTTTATCTGATTTTGGACTCATGATTATGGTTCATTGATTAATGTTTAGCTGTTTTAATTAGGTTTATGTATCATTTGCTACAAGCAATAGGATTACTATATTTGGTGAATCGCAGGATTGCAATGTGAACATGTTATATTTGTGTTACGTTTATGTTTATATTTTTTATTTTAAAAGCACTTGTTACATTTTATAATGACTAGAACACACCCGCGACATCGCGCCCTTAGGATTCAGCTAAAGCGGGGCGTGTGTTGGTCATCAAGGCAACCCTACACTGTAAGCATTACTTTTCAGTTCAACTGAGTTCGACTTAAAAAGTTTTGTCCAGAACGTTCAACTTACATATTGGTCCGAGAACACAGTTATTTTCTCTTATTTGTCTGTTATAACATAATGACAAATAAAAAAAAAATCCCACCTGCGCTTTTCTAACAAGATTTGGTGTACATAAAGTTTGGCATTAAACACAAAACATATAAAAAATTAGAAAACTTCATCAGCTCATTTTCTCTAGGCAACACAAAACACAAGGACACCGGTATGGGTTAAGCCAGAGAGCTTCCGAGAAGAGGAAATTACACCTATTTTTACCTAACCAAATCACTCATTTCTGCTCAAAATATCAGAAAGAAATTTTACAGACATTATCTTAGATGACTCTACATTCACATAAAAGCATAAAAAAAAATGGAAAAAGTTCAAAGGAAAGGAAAAAAAAAATTAAGAAAAATATACTGAAATTAAAGGGAACTATATTTGTGGACAACGAAAATTGAAGGAAGATAACTGTGTTCCCGGACCTAATAGGCCCTTTCTAGTAATCCAAATGAAATAAAATTTTATATTCATTAACTTTAATATATATCAAGACTGCATACCAAATTTCAGACCAATCAGACAATACTTGCACCAGCCATGACATTTCTTAAACACCTACCCTTATACCCAAATTTCAACAGTTTTCCTAGCATGAAATTGTCATTTTCCTAAAGACACCCACTTTATAAAAAGATTCATAACTATTTTAATTGTGCAAGTTTTTTTAAAAATTAAAGTGATTCTGAAAGGTAAATCATTACAATAATTTAATCTAAGATAAAAATTCCCAAAATCTGAACTGTTCATGGTGCAATAAAAGTTAAATTTTCATTTTTTTTTTTTGTAAATCAGTGAAATCCCAACTTAGAATACTTTCAAAATTCAATTAAAATTTCAAAACTCATCCCTAAACTGTGAGAAATGCATTAAAAATTCCAAATTCATTCTAGAATAAACAAAATGAAAATTTATGGGGGTATTGAATAACCTTTAGGCTAAATTACCTGTATATTCAACACCCCCTTTACATCATCTGCCCAAGGCTAAACATGAATGTAATAAAAAATTTAAAATGATATAAAATCCTTATTTCTTTGAATATTGAAATGAAATAAAGTGTTTTGGAAAGGTTAGGAAGTGAGGAAATAATTGCAATTAAAAAAATTTAATAACTAGTACAGTTTTTTTTTTCATTTGTTCTCTTTTTAAATTTAAAAAAAAATCAACAAAAAATTCAACAAAAATTCACAAAATCACATTTTCTGAACAAAACAACTTTTTAAATTTTCCTAAATTAATGTTTTTGAAATCTAAACAAGGAAAAAAAATATTGCTCATTAAAAAGGCCAAACAAAGGCATTTTCTTTGAAGCAGACCAAACCCTTTGAAGTTAAAAATCACTTTCTTTCACCCCACAGCTAAAAATAGATCAAAACAATAAACAAAAATGATTGACAGCATCATTTAGCCAATTAAAAATCAGCATCAAAATTACATAATGCAAAAAAGTATAAAAAGTAACAATTTTGAGGTCTGTTATCAAAGTTTCATTCGACGCTTTACGCTGCACCAGAATATTCTTTTTATCATCAAAATGTTTCCAAAGGGTTGCTGTCCATTGAACAAGGGCCTTATTGGACTGCAAAGAGGGAGAGTTGCACCTGGTTACAAGTTCCAGCATAACAGAACGCCATGGAATAAAGTTCCTGTCTTACAGCTGTCTACATCACCAGATCCAGAAGAAAACCATGCTCCTGCTGTTGAAATGAATGTTGAACAGAATGCTATCCTTGATGAATCCCCATTCACTTCTTCTACTTCACCTGCAGACAATGACAGCAAAAAGACTCGTTCCCAGCTACTGGTTCCATCAGCTGACCTGAAAACAGAAGAAGAGTGGTGTTCAGTATCTGGTATGAGGTTCGTCGACCATAAAGAGATGATGAAGATGCTGAACACAGTTATAAATGTCCATACAAAGAAGTTTAGGCACTCTAAAAACCCTGAAATACTGGCACACAGACAGGAAAAATGGGAGTCTGCTGGAAATATACCCTCAGATGCAAATACTGTACCGACATGAGTCCAGTTATGAAGCTGTATAAGGAGATTGTTACAAATAAACCTGGTACCAACCCTGGAGCACCCAATGTAGCAGTAGCAGCAGCAATTCAAGACTGTCCCATGGGGAGTACTAAACTCCAGGAGCTACTTGCCAGAATGAATTGTCCTCCTCCATCAAGAACCAGCATGCAAAGAATGACCCACAATGTTGGAAAAGAACTGGTACAACTTAATAATAGAGATATGGCAGAAAAACTGGAGATTGTAAAGGCTAAAAATCAAGAAAGGGACTTGCAGAGAATGAAATCAATGTCATAGTCGACGGAAGGTACAACAGTCAGACAATAACCAGTCGAAAGAAACCAGGACTGAATGCTTCCCAAGGTTTCGCACTTGTCATTGGGACAACAACAGAAAAGAAATATATTATAGCATCATTTGCCCAGAATCAGATGTGCTGGAAAGGGGCCTGGTTGAGAGGAAAAGGATTTAAAGTGGAATGTCCCATTGGTCATGAAGACTGCACTGCAAACCTACACAGAGCAGCCCCATTGTAAGAGTATGAGATGGGAAAGGAAATTGGTAGTCAGCTTGCTCTTCAAGACATCCTGGTGAAGAACGCCACAACTGATGGAGACGGACGGGCAGCTAAAGGAATAGTCGATGCAACTAGAGCCCTACATCCTATGTGGAAAGTGGAACGACTAGCCGACTATGTACACCTTGGACAGTCACAGTTTCGGTCATCACTGAGAGCACAGTTTAGTGAATCCATGTTCTATGGGCGCACGAAAGAGGAAAGGAAGGAAATGAAGAAAGCGTTCAGCCAAGATGTGAAGTGCAGGAGCTCATTGATCATTGGGCAGTTAATGGAGAAGCACAACAAAGTAACAGAAAATGTGTGTAAAGACTAACCCAAAGTCCTGGAGGCTACACTCAGATGTTATGATGGTGACTGCTCCATGTGTGAACAGTACTCTGTAGTTTGTACCGGTGATGAGAGTTATAACTGGTAGACTCGGTCCAAGTATCTAGGATACTACAATATCACTGTCCTGCAAATGGATGAAAAAGACAAATTATTACTGCAAGAAATATTGAAGATGAAGCTAATTGAGGAAGCATTGAACAGCATGAAGTTATATGACACCACAAATAAGAATGAAGGTGTTCATAGAGCCCTCAGTGTCAACTTACCGAAGAATGTTATTTATTCACGAGGCATGCAAGCAAGTTTGGCATCCGGAATACACCGTAACAACAACAAGCCAGGAACATCAGCCAAATTGAAGTGTGAATACCTTGGGGTTAATTTGTCGGAGAACAGTTTACAGTTTTTGAGCAAAATGGACAGAGACTTTACATACAAACAAGAATATGAAAAAAAGTCTGAAGTTAAACGTAGACGGCTAACTCAGAATGGAGAAAAATATTGGAACACAGAGAAGCTAAGCAAAGCCAAAAGAAGTGTGATAATTACAGAAAAGGACAGTTGGACCCGATTCCTGCATTGCTAAGCCATAGTGCGTACTGTAAAAGGCCACTTCCACCTGCACCTTAGATGACACCCACCCACCCAGCCAGCCAGCACCAAATAATATTAATCAAAGGTCCCTTTAATGACCAACCACATCTTTCAAAAAGAAGTTTGAAATTGTTGTCTAAATCAATAAAATAATTAAAAGATAGAAAGATAAATAAATAAATAAATAAATAAATAAATAGATCTTAAAAGATAAATAATATAAATAATACCAATATTATTGTTTGCCATCTTCAAGACAATGACCACACGAAATGCATGTTTTTCTGCTATTGTTGAAGCCGTGTGGCTCTAACACAAGATGATCAACATTGATACATTTTGTGTTGTGGAACAGGTGCGAGACGCCAAAATTAGGTAATTGAAAATTAAGATGTCTTATCATGAATGCAAGTCTGTGCACATGCATTTGTTTCCACCGGCCGGCATTGGGAAGCTTGCAATTTATCACCCCATATTTGCCATTGGGTGTACAAGCCCTAGTCCAAATCAGACAGTGTCCATTTTGGCCAGGGCTGAATTTTCTGACAATTTTCCTGAATATTTTTCTATTATTCCCTCCATTAAACTTTAAAGAATTTTTTACATTTGCATGTGTAGTAATTTCCCCCAAAAAGAGAAAATTTATGAACCCTTGTTAGCAAAATTGAATCGAAAGTGTCAACAAGTAAAAACATTTGAACCAGAAGGCCGAAAATTGGTTTTTTTTTTTTGCAATTTTAAATTTTTTGGTCATATTTTCTATAAATTAACAATAGATTATCTTTAAATTTCAATTTTGAGGCAAATTATGCAAATCAGGGGGCCACAAAGACCATTTTAAGATAAAGTGGGTTCTGCCTGTTAGGTCCGAGAACACAGTTATTTTCCCTATTTGTCTATTATAACATAATGACAAGTTAAAAAAATCCCACCTGCGCTTTTCTAGCAAGATTTGGTGTACATAAAGTTTGGCATTAAACACAAAACATATCAAAACATTTGAAAACTTCATCAGCTCATTTTCTCTAGGCAACACAAAACACAAGGACACCGGTATGGGTTAAGCCAGAGAGCTTCCGAGAAGAGGAAATTACACCTATTTTTTCCTAACCAAATCACTCATTTCTGCTCAAAATATCAAAAAGAAATTTTACAGACATTATCTTAGATGACTTTACATTCACATAAAAGCAAAAAAAAAAAATGGAAAAAGTTCAAAGGAAAGGCAAAAAAAAAAATTAAGAAAAAATATACTGAAATTAAAGGGAACTATATTTGTGGACAACGAAAATTAAAGGAAAATAACTGTGTTCCCGGACCTGTTATTGTGTGATGCGACCGGAAGCTATATGTTACATATACTATTGGTATCGGTGTCGGACTCGACCCGGAACTTTTATTGGCAATATTAATTACGTGGAAAACATATGGGCCTGGAGTGGTGTAATTTTTAATCAACACCATTGTACTATAATAGTTATATAATTATAAAGTTGAATTCTTTGATTCATCGTTTTTACGTCATGACGGCTGACAAATTGGACCTCGTTATTTTAGTATTATAGATGTTTGAAATGGCTGTTAGTAGGCTGTTAAGTCTTTTTTGAGGATTTTTGTATTCCTTTTTGGAAACTATTTATGGGCTATAGCTATTTTATTATCAAAATGTAGCACTATTTAGTTTCTGGATAGGTTGCAATTGTTCAACTGGATTAAACTATTACTTTTAAGAGATGGTATTAGATTTGCATGAATTTTTTATTCCACAAAAGACGGGCAAGTATATCCCTTAATTCTTAGTTTTGATTGTCATTATTTGTTTTTTATTTATTCTTATTTTTATATGTTTTTTAATGATTTGAATGTTGGCGATTTAGGCAAACAGGTGGTACTTGTTTGAAAGATTCCTAAACAGTAGAACAGGGGTACTTGTTAAAATCATTCAGAAGTTGTGGAAGTTGGCGAACAGGATTATTGGATTATATATATCTATATATCCCTTCTGAATAAGTTTGTTTAAAGGTTTGGTTAACTTTGAGGTGAATGACAACATTTTTGTGTTTTGCATAGAATATTACCATAAAAGATTGGATGTGAAATACCTAATGTACCTAAACATGACATATAAGATGTCTGTATGTTGATTTATATTTATGAATTATGTCTTTGTTTCAATGATAAAATTTAATCAATGTTTTGACTAGTTTGTGATAATGAAAACCCTGGTGTAATAATTTTTCAGTAATACAGAGATTTCTTTCGTTAAAATCAAATGCATTGTTACAAACACAAACGAAACGAAGAAGTTGTTATATATAAATACCATCAAATATATTTTAAGTTGGCGAACATGCGCTATGTTTACAAAGTAAGCGAACAGTGGTACTGTTTAGAACGTTTCCAAAGTTGAAGAATTTGAATAACAGGGGTACTATTTAGAATGCTTTAAGAAGTGTGTGAACATGGGCACTGTTTAGAATGTTGGCGAACATGGGTACTGTTCAGAATGTTTATGACGTTGGCGAACATGGGTACTGTTCAGAACGTTGACGACGTTGGCGAACAGGGGTACTGTTCAGAATGTTGGCAAAGATGGCGACGTGGGTAAAGGGTTACCGTTTCAGAATATTGGCGACGTTGGCGAGCAGGGGTACTGTTCAGAATGTTGGCGACGTTGGCGAACAGGGTTACTGATAGATTGTCGGCGACGTTGGCTAACAGGGGTACTGTTCCGAATGTTGGTGACGTTGGTGAACAGGGTTACTCTTGAGGACGTTGGCGAACAGGGGTACAGTTCAGAATGTTGGCGACGTTGGCGAACAGGGGTACTGTTCAGAATGTTGGCGACGTTGGCGATGTTGGCGAACAGGGGTACTGTTCAGAATGTTGGCGACGTTGGCGACGTTGGCAAACAGGGGTACTGTTCAGAATGTTGGCGACGTTGGCGAACTGGACTGGGTTACTCAAAACTATGGCTAAATTCAGCCATTGGTTAGCTTATCCAATGGATAATTATCTTATCCAGTGGCATACTATCCATTGGCTATTTATCCATTGCTCAAAAGCAAAATTGAAGTATGATTAGTTAGCCACTGGTTAAGGTTACTAGTACTTAACCCACTGGTTAAGGTTACTTAACCAGTGGTTAACTGCTCCTTTCTTCTCATCCCAAGTAACCATAATTCATTGTCAAGTTATTTGCACTAATCAGAAATAAACCGTAAATATTAGAGTCAATGCATAACCGTGCAACTAAAGTATTCAACTGCGAGTGTTTCACAAAAGTGTTCGTTACCACAGGTACAAGAGATTTTATTTAATGTAAACATATACTGAATATACTATAAAGTTAGTGTATTATGGCTATATATTTTACTAAAGAAAATCTCATCTTGTACCTAAATAATCGTAACCGGTACGTACGTAAACTTACAAAATAGAAGGGTGCTCTCTAACACGACCGCGTTAACATGGTTAATGTCTAAAAAAAGAATCTTTTTAAACCCGGAAGAAAATTATCTTCACAGATTATTTTCAGCTCAGCATTAAATCGTATTTTGAAATGTTCATCAGTTATTCTTTGGTATGGTGAATAGGTTTCCATATTTTACTTTTTATTTTCGGGGAGGGGCTAGTTTTTTAGGGAGGGAGGGGTATATAAGGAAAAAGCTGGGTCTGTTTTCGATATTGTTTTAGAATGACGAAATCATTAAAAAAGACATTTATTGAATGTAATGTAAAAAAAAGGGGGACTACCGGCAAGACAACGTTAATTCATAGTGGGACTTGATGCTGGCACACATAAAGGTAATTTATTTGTGCATGGTAATGTTCCGGACCATATGAGTACTAGGACCATATGAGCATATACTCGTTTGGTTATTAACGGGCCGAATATGTGAGGATTTAGACCAAATAGGTATTTTTTCATATAAATTCTAATTTTCTTCTCAGGAACACACTACTCGTTCTCCGAGCCAAAATTGGCACAAGTTTACTGACTGAAATCCTTTATCTTTTACATATTGTCTGAATCTTGGTTTATCTGTTGTTAATAGGTGAAACCACAAGTATTTGGGGGATTGTCTTTTTTTTTTTGCGTTTACCCCCGGTGTTAAAGTAAGTTCGAAAGAAAAATAGTCTTCTAATGTTTATTTATTTTTGCACATAAAAAAGAGGGACAGCATGTAGTTACTGCGGTTGAATAGATGTAAGATCGTATGAATATGAACAATAGCACATTTTTAAATAACTAAAACTTATTTGACTTAATATTGAATTTACCAAAAATAAATTTTAGCAAAATAAAAGGAAAATAAAAGAACAGAGTTCCAATGTCCCCCGCGTTGCACGTATTTTATCTATCAAAGAGCAATAACTAAAAAACACACTTTTTTTAGTTCTTTAAAACAATTTATAAATATCTTAGAGAAATGAAGGCTTCAGAGCAGAGAGGAAAATTTCTGTTATAATCAATTTTCCAAGGGGCATATCTAGTTGAAAATATTTGATCAGCACTTATTTTCAAAAGTGTCAAAGACATTGCTGATGTAAACCTATGATATAATCTTCATAAATTTCTGGTAAGAATTGTACACATGAGAGCGCTAACGATGCAATTTTCCATATAATCAATATTTCAAAGGGACATAACTCTTTTAAAAATAATTGACCGGCTCTGATTTTCAAACTCGCCCAAGACATTTCTAATATAAACGTATGACATAAGTTTCATAAAAATCTTGCAAGAATTGTACACATGACAGCGCTAACAATGCAATTTTCCATATAATTAATGTTTCCAAGATGCATAACTCTTTAAAAAAAAGTCGATCGGCCACCATTATAGAACTTGTCCGAGATATTGCTGATACATAGATATTTGATTATCTTGTTAAAGAAAATAAATTACATTTCAAACAGACCTTCAAGGAATTTCAAGTGCAAAGACTAGTAAGGATATAACACACTGATCGAAGAATCTAAGGTCTTTAAAAATCTGACAGCACTCATTTTTAAAAACATTTTTAGACTGCTGAAATAGATATTTGATTATCTTGTTAAAGAATATAAATTACATTTCAAACAGTCCTTCAAGGGCATTACTTATATATAGTATACTATAAGTTTTATATAAATCTGCAAGAATTGTACCCGTGAGAGCGCTAACGAGGCCTGATTATCTTGTTAAAGAAAATAAATTACAGGCATTACTTATAGTATACTATAAGTTTTATAAAAATCTGGCAAGAATTGTACCCATGAGAGCACTAACGAGGCCATTTTCCATAAACTTAATATTTAAAAGGAGCATAACTCTTTTGAAAAAAGTCGATCGTCCAACACTATAGAACTTGTCCGAGATATTGCTTATATTAACCTATAGTATAAGTTTTATAAAAATCTGTCAAGAATTGTACCTGTGAGAGCGCTAACAAGACCGGACGGACGGACAGACAGACGGACGGACGCCCGGTATTTCTTTGTCCCCTGCAAAAGCGAATAATGACTAAAATTCATTTTGTCTTGTAATCATGTAACAATGATTACCATATGATTGAATAAGTAAACATTTAATTTTTAAAAACGCCTAATTTCATACCTTATGCAATTTACAGTAGAAGAATATTTTCAACTTTCGTAGCATTATTTACCCGGACCATACGCATATGGTCATGACCATACAGCACCGCCTCTGTGGTCTCGTTGGAACATGTTCGCCTCGAGTGCGGGAGGTCGCGGGTTGGAACCCTGACCGGGTCAAACCAAAGACTTTAAAATTTAAAAACTGCTTCTCCACTAGGCACGCGGCATTAAGGAGTAAAAGCAAAGACTGGTCGACTCGGAGTCAGAAAAATATATCCGGGTAAGGTGACATGTCTTCCTGCGGACTGTTACCTCGTGAAATAGCACGTTAAAAATTCAGCTCAGCTAGTCAGTATAGTACAAAGCAGGTTTAATATTCATATTACATTAACATGTTCTCGTCCTGAATATGCAAATTAATTTTCCGCATGGCGTTAAGCAGCCATCCACTCATCATCATTATCATGACCATATGTGTATGGTCCAAATACTCCAGAACAGTAAAATTAGGAACAAGCTGGGTATGTTTTTGATATTGTTTAATAATGACGAAATAATTAAAAAAAAAAAACTGACAAATATACATAAGGACTTCGACATGTATTGAACCCTATTCAACAAAATAAATTTCTCAATTGTTTGCACTGTAATTATACGTACTATGAGCTCGTAAAAAGTTAATAAAATATGTATTAAATACAATACAAAGGTAACAAAGAAACAGGCCGGTAACAACCGTTGCCGGATTGTTTTTCTGCACGAGTAGTCAGGTGAAGGTCCGAGGCGATAGCCGAGGACCTTGACCTGACTACAAGTGCAGAAAAACTATACGGCAGTTTGTTTCCGGCTTGTTTTTTTGTTACCTTTGTTTTGAATCTGACTTATACGACGTTTCAAGAAAGAGGTAGTACATTTTGTATTTAGAAGAGGTAGCAAAATCAAACAGATTAGAAACTTAAATGGTCATATACCTTCTTCTTATATCTATATACCAGTTAATGTAAGTTACAGTTTAATTAAAACTTTTTTCCCTCCCCTTCAGTCGAGAGTTTTTTTTCTCATAAATTCAAGAATCTAATAATTTTATAAAAAAAAAAAAGACCCATGTCAAGTAAAAGATAAATGTCGTACACATTTGAGACTTTTTAATATGCAACTTCGCAAGTAAGTAATGTATAAAAAAAGATTTCAGAGGTAAGCAAGCTAACATTTGATTTTTATTTTTGGGAAATTGGAAAAAGGGAGGGGGGATAAAATAAATTTAAAATAAACAGGCTTGATCCTTTTTTGTTGAAAAAATGCAAGATGTGCCATTCCATTCCCCAATTCCTCTTAAAAAATAATAAAATCGTGCGTTTGCTCCCAAATATATGAATTCAATTGGGAAATAAACACATTTATTCTAAAACCAGTTGTTGGCATGATACGGGTTATGTTCTTCTCATATATTTTATGATGGTATGATACTAAACCCCTAACGGGAGGTATGTGCTTGATTTTCATATGATGAAGACATAATCTTTCAATCAGTTTAATTGAGGTCTGGAGCTGGCATGTCAGTAACTGCTAGTAGTCCTTTGTTAATTTATGCATCATTGTCATTTTGCTTAGTTTCTTTTGTTACCTATTCTGACATTGGACTCGGACTTCTTTTAAACTGAGTTTTACTGTGCGTATTGCTGTGTGTTTGTTTATTCTACATTGGCTAGAGGTATGGGGAGGGGGAAATCTCACAAAATATGTTTAACCCCGCCGCATTTTTGCGCCTTTCCCAAGTCAGGAGCCTCTGTCCTTTGTTAGTCTTTTATGTTTTTTAATATTAGTTCATTTATACGTTTTGGAGTTTATTATGACGTCCATTTTCACTAAACTAGTACACATTTTTATTTAGGGGTCAGCTGAGGCCCACTTCGGGGTGCGGAATTTTCTGGCTGCATTGAAGACCCATTGGTGGCCTTCGGCTGTTATTTGCTTTTTGGTCGGGTTGCTGTCTCTTTTACATATTCCCCATTTCCATTCTCAATTTTAATTTTATAATATATATGAATTCAGTAGCAATATAAATGTATAAAAGAATGAATTTCCAATTTCATTCCTGAATGAAATGCTATGAAAAAATGGATTTTGTCTTGTTATTATATATATATATATATAGGCATATATTTTTTTTATTTTTTTATTTTTCATGCTTATATGTTTTTATATGTCTCTAATAGTGTTGATCAGGATTAAACACGTGTCACAATATGATCCAATCGCAGCTTACCGTCCAAAATTGGTGACATAAGTTGAATGATTTCCTCACGATTTGCTGCCTATTTGAACATGTATTACACAGACACTTTTTTTATTTATAGGACAAATCGTGCATTGGTGAGTTGATAGGGATTTTATCTTTTGATTATATTTGATTTTTTATATATATCTCCTGTCTTTTTTATTGAAATATAAACGTCTGTACCAGCATTTCTTTACTTTCAGCATTGTCCAGAATACTATTCATGTCCATATATTAAAAAAAAAATACATTTACGGACCGACCATTTAGCTTCAAAAGGGAGGTATGTTTTTTTTCTGAGTAAGAAAATTATTTAGTTTTTCAACGCTATCACCCAAATACTTTTTTTTCAAAATTAGCACTATTATATACGGTATTCGGAAAATCAGGAATCAGAACATTATTTTGTCATCTGCTTGACCAAACTATATTTTTTTCTCATAAAATTGTGGATCAGAATATTATTTTAGGAAAAACTATAGCCCTCTCCCTTTTGAAGTTAAATTGTCAATCACTTAGTATACTGATATGTATAGTAATATACTTGAATTGTTTGAAAAAAATATTGTTATTGATGCCAACGTAAATATTTTAATTAAAAAGACAGGAAATATGTCGATGAAACAAAAAGTTCAAATCTAATTAAAATTTAAAGTGCCCATGAACTCACTGATCATGCACGAGTGATTCTATTCATAAAAAGTGTCCGAGTGAAAACTAAAAAATGTCCGTGTATCTTCTAAAAAGTGTCCTTGTAATACCCGTTAATATACTGTATTTCTATAGCTCTGCTGGGGGCAAAGTCGTACAACTAGCTGTGGATGCATATCCAGGATGTAAAAAAGGGGATCTACCGACAAGACAACGTAAATTCTTACTGGGACATGATGCATTAACCATAAACGTAGCTCTATAAGTGGGTCCTCCAACCTCCTAAATAAGGTACGGTTAGATTCAGCATATCAAAGAATCCAATATATTCATTATTTGTTGAAATGAACAAAGTTTAATTTTGGACCTTTGACCTTAATGTGAACCAATTTGAAAACCAGGCCCAACATCAAAAATCCCAATACACGGTTAGATTCGGCATATCATATAACCCCAGTCATTCAATTTTGAGGATATCAAACGAAGTATAATTTTGGATCCTTAAGACCTCAATGTGGACCACTTTAAAACGGAGGCCAAAATTCAAAATCTAAATACACGGTTAGATTTGGCATATTATAGAACCCAAGTAATTCAATTTTGATGAAATCAAACAAAGTTTAATTTTGGATGATTTGGACCTCAATGTCCACCGATTAAAAACGAGCCCAAAATCCAAAATTTAAATACACGGTTAGATTCAGCATATTAAAGAACCAAAAGAATTCAAGACTTGGTATTAAAACCCTATTGAAATTGGTTAAGAAATAAGCAATTTATACAAAGTATTAGTAAGTATTGCCCCGTTTAGGTCTTTATTTCTTAACGGTTAGAGCCATAATCACCAAAATCACTCCCAACCTTACTTTTTATATGGAACCTTGTGGTACAATTTCATAGAGATCCTTAGACTTACACTCAATTCATTGCCTGGAAACCAGAAAATCCTTGTTTTTTATGCCCCTTATTCCTAGACGGTTTGAAAAATAACCCCCCAAATCAATCCCAACCTTCTTTTTGAGGTATGGGGCCTTGTGAAACAATTTCATAGAGATCCATACACTTATACAAAAGTTATTGTCCTGAAACCAAAAAAAAATGCTTGTTTTGGCCCCTAATTCCTCAACGGTTAGGACAGTAACCCCCAAAATCAATCCCATCCTTCCTTTTTTGGAAACCAGAAAATCCTTGTTTGTTTTTGCCCTAATTCCTAAACAGTTTGAGTCATAACCCCAAATCAATCCCAACCTTCCTTTTGGGGTATGGATCCTTGTGGTAAAATTAAATTCATAGAGATCCATTTACTTATACTCAAGTTATATTGTCTGAAACTAAATGTCTTTGGACGACGACGACATCACCATACCATTATACGGCCGCAAAAAATTTCGGTCGTATGAAAAATACGGAATAATATATTAAATCAATAATTGGCATAAACAAAACACTTTCAAGTAAGAAATCCTGCGTCTTATTGTGTGCTTACCAAACATTGAACAATTTTATATTTGAAAGATTATTTTAGGTCAAAATTATAGTTCTGCAAGATCACATTTTACGTGAACTTCTCTTCACCTTCCTCAAATTTCATTTAAATCTTGCTATGACTTGATATGCTGTGCTGGATGTATATAGATACGCAGCCACGTCCGATCGGAATGGAAACGTTAAATCCAATACCTCATGCAGGCGAATGTCACTTATCTCTGCACGTTTAAGAATCCTTGAAATATCTCATTTAGTGGTCTGAGTGATCGGTGGCCTGTTGCAAGGCAAGATTTCTGCCCTATTCAACACAACCTCTTTCAAAAGAGGCAGTTTATATTTGTGCTAACAATCCTTGAATAATTGGCATATTTTGTTTTTGTCCTGAATATGCATGAAATACTGCCATTACATACATGTAATTTCAACAAGAAGCATTCTTTAAAAACGTTCTTTTATGCATAGATGTATCAGTCTGAGAGAGATATAATACAATTTCATTGTATTTTCGGCATAGTATATTACGGGAAATATAAATTGGCTCCCTTTCATTCAACTAAAAGTAAATTATAGCAATATACTTTTAAAATATTGTCAGTACATCTGTTTTAATAGGGGAAAATATACATGAGCAATAGCGAAATGAATAATAGTTCGAGCTGATACTACTACTATTATAACATAGAGGGGGGATAAGGGGCTGCCTTGATAAATAATCTGGGAATGATTAAAAATTTTCAAAAAATGTGTCAAATATAAAAGTAAAGAAAATACAAATTTAAAGTCACCTAAAGGAAATTTGGAAATTGAATCAAATAAATTATACTTAATAGGATTTGAACATTTTTGTTACAGTTACATATTAAGTATCCAAACACATACTAAAATTATAGAAATGTTTTTAATCTAAAAATTAGAACAAAGCAGGTACTGAGTACAGGTTTGAAGCATTTATTTTATACATTACAGTAACGCGAACCTGATAAAACGCATAGCAACGAGTAATTGCATTGAAACTATGGATTCATAATATGTACAAATCTACCATTGGTACCTGTAGATTAAATGCGTGCAAATGTAATGAACCACTACCACTATATGTTGATAAAGTATTGTTTTCTTAATTTCTGGACTGGTCATCGCAATATTGTGTATAAAGTATATCAAATAAAAGAACACCGTCCGTGGTAGTGTATATAGCCGTGCTATGCTTTCAAATGAGGATGACACGGCTTTATAAATTGACATATTATATATATATTTTAATTGTTGACATCATAATTTAAAACGCCATAAGTTAGTGTTTACTGTGTATGACATATGATCAAAGTAAAGTGCAGAATTCCCTTTTTTTAAGGGGGTGGGGGTGAAAATTTACACCGAGATAAAATTTTCATGGGGTTCAAAATTCCATATATTACAGCTATAAAGGTTGACCAGTTATAAACAATGAAATTATCTGAAATTTTAAAATATGAGTTTTAAAAAACCCATTGTAAATCAATCGCAACCCCGTTTTTAACCAATGGCTAATACTTAACTAACCAAAAAGTACCGGCTAAATTTATCCAGCGGATAGCACGTTTTATCCACTGGATACTAGCAATAGAAAAATCCATTGTTTAAAGTTAACCAGTGGATAAACAGTTTATCCACTGGCTAACACTATCCAACGTTTTGAGCAACCCAATCCAGGGTACTGTTCAGAATGTTGGCGACGTTGGCGACGTTGGCGAACAGGGTCCTATTCAGAATGTTGGCGACGTTGGCGAACAGGGGTACTGTTCAGAATGTTGGCGACGTTGGCGAACATTTCCCCAATCCTGTACCAGCCTGAATATTTGACAATATAAATTTGTTGAAAATCTGATAATCGATTTGTCGGATTGTATGCGTGTAGTTTGCATGATAGAAACATGCGTTTTCTTGGTTTACCTGCAAACCGGAAGATGACTTGATAAGTTCGGGTCAAACTTATTGACGTCGGTTCATTCATTATGACGTTAGTGATATCTCCACTTCAAAGTTATTTAGGCCGGATTAACTTGTTTGACGTCACAAAGCCGTGATATGCAATTTTACGAAGAACTGAGCAGAATGAAAGAGACAGTGGGAATACCGATAAATTGTATTATATGTCTCTGATATAAACGGTCTTTATGATTGACGTTATTGAGGTTCCTATTGGGGTAAACACATCTTATATACCCCGGCTGTTTCCGGAATAAATACAGACATCTGTGTAGAACACGACACATTTGTAATCCTTAATATAAACTGTAAATTATGTATATACACTGTGCATGTACAAATGATAATTATATAAAATGTACATCAAAAGAAAGATCAGGGTACGGCAGCGGTGCACTTCCCAGAACCATTACTTGTGCAGAACCGGAGTACGTTCTCAGAACCAATATAAGTCTTGCGCAGATATGTCTTTGACTGCCATCTCACTCCCGTAAAATTAAGACAGATAACAACGACCCTGAAATGTTTGCATCAACAGAGCCGGCGTAATAAAAATGTCTACGTGGTGATTACTTTACCATGTGAGGTTATATAAGCTATATATTAAAATTTTATATGAATTACAAATTAGTATTTAAGTGAAATAAGCAGCCGACAAACTATTGTAATTTTACAAATATAGATTTAAGTTAATTAGAAAAACAGGAGACATGTAAAACATCAGAGATAGATAACCCCAACATTAAATAGGTCGATTTCAATATGATATAGCTCTCTTATTTTTATCAAAATACATAATATGTATTTATACCCCACACTAACTGACACGGATGATACATGAAACACCCGTTCGATATCGTGTTAAAACAAATATTTATTTTTTCAAGTTGCAACAACAATATTTAAAGTCCCAAGGAATCCTCTCCCAACTCCACCAAAAGAAAGATTAATAAGTCAGTGACGTTACACATTTTATAATGTATACGAAGATAAGTTTTGATGTTAAGATTTTACTAATATATACAACCCTTTAGTCCTATTAGTGCCTGTATCTTTGTCACTGCCCCTAGGGAACCTTAATTGGAACAAACACACATTGTATTGTATTGTATAATGAATTTTGAAGTTTATAATTTGTAATTTTCTCAGTACAAGATTTAGAGTATTCTTCAACAGTTTGCGAATTTGCGAGCGATGCCTCCTGAAATGAAAGTAGTGATTTTATTTTATTTTTTCAAATTGCCATTGGGTCACTTCCAAATATTCATTTTATGAATATGTTTCTTTTGAATTTCTTTCAGTATCTTCTCACCTTCTCTTCCAATTCCTTTCAGGGCTTTTCCGTGTTGTCCCTGAACTACATGTAACAGTAGAAAATATTTTTTTTATTTTAATGTCAATGGATACCACAGCTAGGTGACATTGAGTTTTACCCCAATCACAATAAAAGTGTGCATTATTCAATCAATGAAAATTATTCAAACAACATTTTGTGTAGCCGAGCTAACATATAATTCATTAATATATCAAACGGTAATAAAAGAAGCGATATAACGTATAAATATAATTTTAGTTATACTGATCATATGTGTAAAACAGTTGCTTGGATTAGAATACTTTTATCTATTTGTGAGAAAAATGTTGGTTCTGACAAGGCATTCTTGTTTTACTGTATATAACGAAAAGTTGTAGCCGGTCACTACCTAAAGTTTGCAAAAAAGTATTGTTATATTTACTTAAAATAACGGTTTGTTCCCGAGGAGGAAACGACCAAAAGTCTACATAGAAATTTTGGTTCTGACAAGGTATTCTTGATTTTCAAAGTTATTCTGAAAAGGTATATGAGAAAGTCTGCATAGAAAGAAAATTATTCCGAAAAGGTGTTGTTATATTTACTGGAACAAACGGTCTGTTCCGAGAAGGTAACGATCTTAAGTATAAATAAAAAAAATGGTTTTGATAAGGTATTGTTTTTAGTTTAAATAACAGTTGGTTTTGAGGAGGTAACACTTTAAAGATTAGTTAATAACATTTGGTTCTGACAAGGTACTGAGGAGGTAACGATATTAATTAGATATAAGAAGATGTGGTATGAGTGCCAATGAGACAACTCTCCATCCAAGTCAAAATTTATAAATGTAAACCATTATAGGTCAAAGTACGGTCTTCAACACGGAGCCTAGGCTCACACCGAACAGTAAGCTATAAAGGGCCCCAAAATTACTAGTGTAAAACCATTCAAACGGGAAAACCAACGGTCTAATCTATATAAAACGAGAAACGAGAAACACTTATGAACCACATCAACAAACGACAACTACTGAACATCAGATTCCTGACTTAGGACAGGTGCAAACAAATGCAGCGGGTTTAAACGTTTTAATGGTACCAAACCTTCACCCTTTTTCTGAAACAATAGTGTAACATCACAACATAGAAAAACACACTATTATAAAATATCAACTGAAATAGCTTAACTCCATCAAAGGACATATTAACACCATTGAACATACACTGAACAAATACATTTGACCTATGATACAATGTAAATTCAAAATAAATAAACTAAGGAAGAATAATAAAAGTAACATGTTATATCGGTATGAAATGTTAAACAATTTAAGAAAACAATATGCTCGAACAAAAATATCAGCCATTTGGAATAAGTTTAAACACAGGTAAATAAAATAATTTTGTTGTCTACATAGAAATTTTGGTTTTACTGTAAATAACGGTTGGTTCTGAGGAGGCACCGACATAAAGTTTACTTAGAAAATTTGGTTCTGACAAGGTACTTATGTTTTACTGTAAGTTAAGGTTAATTCTAAGGAGGTACCGACATAAAGTTTACTTATAAAAATTAGTTCTGACGAGGTATTGTTGTTTTACTGTAAATAAAGGTTGGTTCTGAGGAGGTACCGACATAAAGTTTATTGAGAAAATTTAGTTCTGACCAGGTATGGTTGTTTTACTGTAAATAAAGGTTGGTTCTGAGGAGGTACCGACATAAAGCTTAGTTATAAAATTTGGTGCTGACAAGGTATTGTTGTTTTACTGTAAATAACGGTTGGTTCTGAGGAAGTACCGACATAAAGTTTACTTATACAATTTGGTTCTGACAAGATTTTAATGTTTTACTGTAAATAAAGGTTGATTATGAGGAGGTACCAACATAAATTTACTTAAAAATTTAGTTCTGACAAGGTATTGTTGTTTTACTGTAAATTAAGGTTGGTTCTGAGGAGGTACCGACATAAAGTTTACTTAATAAGAAATTTGGTTCTGACAAGGTTTTGTTTTAGTACTGTAAATAAAGGTTGGATCTGAGGAAGTACCGACATAAAGCTTAGTTATAAAATTTGGTTCTGGCAAGGTATTGTTGTTTAACTGTAAGTAACGGTTGGTTCTGAGGAAGTACCGACATAAAGTTAACATATTAAAGTAAGTTCTGACCAGGTATTGTTGTTTTTACTGTTAGTAACGGTTTGTTCTGAGAAGATACTGATAGAAAATCTTGTTTTGATAAGGAATTGTTGTTTTACTGTTAGTGACGGTTTGTTCTGAGAAGATACTGATAGAAAATTTGGTTCTGACAAGGAATTGTTGTTGTTTTACTGTTAGTAACGGTTTATTCTGAGAAGATACTGATAGAAAATCTTGTTCTGACAAGGAATTGTTGTTTTACTGTTAGTAACGGTTTGTTCTGAGAAGATACTGATAGAAAATCTTGTTCTGACAAGGAATTGTTGTTTTACTGTTAGTAACGGTTTGTTCTGAGAAGATACTAATAGAAAATCTTGTTCTGACAAGGAATTGTTGTTGTTTTACTGTTAGTAACGGTTTGTTCTGAGAAAATACTGATAGAAAATCTGGTTCTGAAACTGTTAATCACGGTTTGTTCTGAGAAGATACATAGAAAATCTTGTTCTGACAAGAAATTGTTGTTTTACTGTTAGTAACGGTTTGTTCTGAGAAGATACTGATAGAAAATTTGGTTCTGACAAGGAATTGTTGTTTTACTGTTAGTAACGGTTTGTTCTGAGAAGATACTGATAGAAAATCTTGTTCTGACAAGAAATTGTTGTTTTACTGTTAGTAACGGTTTGTTCTGAGAAGATACTAATAGAAAATCTTGTTCTGACAAGGAATTGTTGTTGTTTTTACTGTTAGTCACGGTTTG
>JAASAO010000346.1:0-60064 GCA_017311375.1 Mytilus coruscus
TTTAAAAGACAGACAATAAAAACTAAAACCACATTTGTATTCAACTACTTTCGCAGTAATATAGAATTGAAAAAGATGTAGTCACTAAACACGTCTACGTGTAATCTAAATTCAGATAATGTGCATTGCTCAAAAATCCAAACTGAAAAAAAGCAGTAGTTGTTTGCCATTTCGTATATGATTATCCACAATTTCCGTATTTCCTTTTGCAGTTACAAAGACAAAATGTTTCCATCTTATCTAATATTGTGTCTAATTTGCTTTATCAATAATTTCATTATTCCATGCACTTAATAATAACTTCTACATTTGTTTATTCCACTGAACCTTGTAGTATTAGCACTCAACAGTGTTTCTAACTCACTCAAAGTTACATATTTAACATTTTTAGTGTATTTAAGATTTAGTATAGTGGCTAAAATTTCTTAAATATATATACAAAAAGTTACTTTTGTTCTTGTTACGAATTGTCAAATGTATCCACTGAAAGGATCAGAGTATAAGTTTATTTTTTAATACGTTCAGTTTGTATAGCTCGCTCTCTTGTTGACGTTTTTCTGCATCACTGGGAGATTTTAACATTTACATTTCGAGCAAGAGTCAAAATTATTTGTCCGTTTTAAAAGTGCATGTTGTTGGTCATTTCATTTCCTGTTCGACTTTATATTAACTGATTTGTATACGGTAATTTGATTCTTTTTTTCTATTAATGGATCAAATTCAGGTAAATTTCAGTCAATCAAAATGCATATACATTTTAAAATCCTAGTTTTATTTATTGTATGTTTGCTCTTTTCGTTGCTATTGTCCAAAAACAAAGTGTATATTGGATAATTCTGGCTGTTTTCGAAGGGTCTTTTTTTAAACAGCCAAAAGAATAAAAAATACACGTTGCTTCAATACATTGGGTCAAAAGCTTAAAACCGTTTTTTACGTTTTTTACTTAATTATTTTTAGATGCTTTTGCCCTAAAACGAAAAATTTTTTTCTGGTAAATTTTATATTGAAACGAATTTAGTCAATGTGAAAATTTCTATTTTAAATCTGCGGATTCTTATTTTAACTTGCTACATTTTTAGTGGGAGAAACTAATCATCTGTTATATCTGACAAGTCAAGTGCAGTTGTGAGCAATTAAATACAGTTTTATATATTATAACTTGATGTTTAAAGTATATTATTTTCCGATGACGTGAGAACAGTGGTAGAATGGTCTAGATAATAAAGTTACCTTTAACCCCATCATGGTCTGTCTGATCTTTTATTGATGTCACCTCTTTTTCTCTTGTATTCTCTGTTCGATCTTTCATAGTGCTTACGGTAATGCATCCCAATACGTTATGGCAGCTGAAGTATATTATATATTTACAGCTGAAAACCGTATATGTACAAGTAGTAGTATGTGTCTCTTTTTTTCAAAATTTGTTCCATATTTATCTTAAGATAAATGTATTATTTGTTGAGAAACACGGATATTGATTTTAGAATAAATTTTACAAGAGAGAAAAACTGTGACGCCGCACTCATTTTAATACATCAATCTGAAAGAATGCAGACGGTGACATTGATATTGAAAATAAAGTTCCTAATTCGGTAACATTTTTAGATCAATCTATTCAAACTCGAAAAGAATATCTTAATATTTTCTCAGATATGTAAATGATATTTAATATTGTGTTTTGGAAGAGATTGTTATTGGTTGCCAATTGTATAGAGTAGACTGTACTAAAATGAATTGGTCTATTAGATATTTCATTTAAAATTATGTCAACAAACATTGTTTTATATATGCTTATGAATTGTAAAAGACTTTAATCGAAATCATTGTAGCAACTGGCCATTCATCGGAGTGGCATAGTCTTTCATGTACCTTTCAGGGTGAAGGTTGGCGCCTATTACAACATTTAAACCCGCTGCATTTGTATGCACCTGTCCTAAGTCAGGAGCCTGTTGTTCAGTGGTTGTCGTTTGTTGGTGTGGTTCATAAGTGTTTCTCGTTTCTCGTTTTTTATATAGATTAGACCGTTGGTTTTCCTGTTTGAATTGTTTATAGCTTGCTGTTCGGTGTGAGTCAAGGCTCCGTGTTGAAGGCCGTACGTTGACCTATAATTGTTAACTTTTTATACAAGGTGACTTGGATGGAGAGTTGTCTCATTTGTACTCATACCACATCTTCTTATTAATACACACATTTTGAATTTTATTTTTCAAAATCAGACTTTTTATTTCATATACAAACCATGCATACAGGAATAGTCTTTTATACAAATAATGCATCATCATTTTTTTTTTTTTTTTTTTGCTTTTTCAATTGAAATTTCCTCCTGAGCCAAGACTGCAACAGCAACGTATAACCAACAAAACGAAACAATAAAAGAAATCTTGAGATCAACATAGTTATTGACCATACTTGGCTTTCAAATATTCGGCTTTGAGCGTTCCTGATGAAGGTAAATCCAGAAAAGCGATTCGGACGCATGAAATTTATAAAGTGTTGTTTTCATTTTTTTATCAAGCTCGTATACGCCGCTTACCTTAAACAGTTATGAGCCAATTTAAAAGGTCTTTGTAAAACACAACATTTTCAAACAAATAAATGAAAAATAAATGCATCTAACAACTGGTCCTTAAAATGAACATCACATAAGACAGACATGTTCCAGGGTGGGATTTACGTCAGTTTTTTAACATCTAATGCAGTAGAAAAAAAGTCGGTATATAAAAGGTGTTGTTGACAAAATTATCATGGTAATGATTTTAACATTACTTAACTAGTAGGAACACTTTATGAGTCACTTTTGTAATTGAAAGATTGAGTTTGCATAAGGCAATGAACCTTGAGAGGGAGAAAACGTACACTAGAACAATATGACTCCCTTCTCCAAAGGATATGCTTTAATCAGGTAACCAAATAATATGTTCACATAAAAATGAAACCCTGCTCATACGTTGGTCGCATGTCGTCAGACAATCTAATATTAGCACCCTTGGAGAGGAATTCATACAGCGAGTTTCCAGTTTGCAGAAACCTTGCCTTTTACCAATAATGTCCGAAATGATTTTTACAAAGACAAAACGATAGGACAAACCGTATTTTAAATAACATTACGTTTAAATTAACAATAAGAACCTAAGGACCTGATTAAAATCCAACACAGAAAAATTTCACTTCGCACGCTCGCTCTTTCCATTAAAGTAATACATGAAAGAACAAACATAATATACACCACATACAAACTACACTACCTAATTACTAGTTTAACTGAGTGGATTTCGGTTGAAATTAAGGAGTGATGCTCTCTGGGCCAATGAAACTTGAGTACCTTTCTACATCATTACACAATGTCACCAACTTTAATACAATTATCAATTACAAACCTTTCGTACATTTTACATTTGCAAGCCCCAGAACACTTTCTTCCAAAACTATTAGAAGGACAGGGTTTACATGGTTCTCCGTGTGTTGATAAAAAACCTGTTTTACATTCTACAAAAAGGATAGGATATGATATCGATTAATTAAATTTCTGATAAATTGCTAACAATCTAATTTTGATACATTTGAAAAGTATGATTATAAAATTTGTTACCAATATCATATGCTTTCGGAATGTAATTTGAGAATTGGTTTTTATATAACCATTATTTCATTTGTGATACGGATGTCTTTCAGTGCAAAACTTTACCAAATCACACAATACTTTTGTTAAACAACCGTGTATCAAACTTTCCAATAACTGATTAGCACTTATATAGCTATAGAAGCAAATAGAATTGTTGAAAAATCGTTTATTATTAAATATATTTAATCCAATAAAAATTACTATATTGTCTGATATTAGCGCTCCAAACGGAAGAAGTATACTCTCTTTATTTATAAAAAATGTTATACCAAAAGATGAAATACATCTTAGATAATATAAAATTAACATGAAATATTGTGCATATAACTGAATTCGCAAATGAGTGCTTTTGGTATGAAACTTGTCAGACGATTTTACATGTGCGTGTACATGCAGCAGTTGATGAATGTACAAATCTATAAATTTACAAAACACTTAAAGTGCCTCTATTTATTTTCTGGTTTTTAGTGTTGGGTGTACTTGTTGGGGTTTTTCACAATATTGTCATGTGGATTGTTATAAGATTATCGATCGTTTTTCAAACGTGATGTTTATCAATAACAATATCTTCGAAGGACGTTAACCCTTTGATGAGATGTAGCCGAGAAACATCCTCGAGTTTGAAAGACCATTAATACTCCGTCTGTCGCAGTTTTTCTTGGCAGCGTCAATGACGTAAGCCCATTACCCCATACATTATCGTTCTACTCGACTGAGAAAAACCCATATCACTCAAGTAATGTGGTATGAAAAATAATTTTATAAAAATAAAGCAAAATTTGAGAAAATGTTATACGCATACAATTACCCGAGATATGAGAGCAAGCCTGTAATATGTCTTGTATCATTCTGGTAGTCAACATGGTCAATGGAAACTTCTCTTGCATGTTTATCTCACTTCCTCTTATATTCATATTATTACAGTAATAAAATACATTATGTCTCACTTATGCATTCATTATCTTTATGTTCAGAATTGTCACAGCAAAAAAACTTTTTATTGTATACGGAAATGTGTCCGTCGGTGATGCTGAAAAAGAAATTTCTGTTTTATGTTGTTTCTATTTCAGATAAATAGAACATCATATTTTGTCTCATGTGATATGAAATTATTCCCATCACATTGATCATGGAGGACCTATTATTGCAAAGAATTGATATCAACGATTTTTCCATTATCACTATCTTCATTACATCAGTTGTTGTAGTATATACATGATATATGCAATAGTGATGACAACATGCATGTTATAATATAAGAAAACCAATGAAGCAATTTTCCATAACCGAATGCCTTCTGATTAAAATTTAAGATTGCTGGTTTTCGCTTTCAATTTCACTCGGTGCAGAATTTACGAGGTATAAAGCCATACTGGTCCATTATTCTACTCCCAAATTTACTTTTAATGACATTTGAATAATTTACCTTTTTTTAATTGTTGCGTAACACAATTTTCCATTGACAATATTACACACATTTAAACAAAATACAAAAATCCAAAACAGCAAAATGTTGTATGAAGAGGCATCCATGATCAAGTATTTTAAAAGGAAATATTTCACTATGCAATTGTAATTCTACGAATTTTTCCAATAATTTCCTGATGTGAAGTGAGTGCAATTTACTTAAATGAATGCAAAAGAACGATGCAGTTTCGTTTATAAATTATAGCATTTAATCGTTCAATAATTTGTATGTTAAAATCTCATTTAAAAAAAGAATAACTTATTTATCACATTACACCGAAAATATTGTGGAGATCAGTTATATATTACAATTTCAGAAAGAAACAAGGCCATTTTAAATGTGTTATGCCGAACATTAACTATGAATTCTTCGTTTAATTTTACATATTTGTTTGAAATTACCCTATAATTATCATGAATTTATACCTTACGGTCCAGTGGCGAAATTGTTCATGAGGTAATTTCCTCATTAAATATCTTATATAGCAAGTGTTCTTTTTCTCCGTTAACTATCAAAGATACGAAACACAAACGAGGAGAACCGTATAGCCTAAACTTGCTCAATGCTAAAGTGCTCTATATACCGTGGTTGAAGTGACAAGTTGTTTTTCATAAAAGGATACAGTATCAGTCATAAACGCACAAGGAAATGCCAAGTAAAGCTAATCTGGCTGGATTAGATTAACAACTTTTGTTTCAACCTGTCATCCACCTTTGTTAATGCAATATTTGTAAGAAATAAGTTAAGGCTACACAAACTGTACAGACGTAATCGATAGCAACAACCAATGGCATAAACTATGAGGTAAATAACTACTAGTAACATATCACCTAGCTGCCGTTTTATGATTCGCAAAACTTATGTATCCCGGCAACCTATGAGAATTACTAACTACTTCGATCACGAATATTCCAATGAACATGACCATAAGGCACATGCGAAATTAATTACATTTAGGCGCTTAATCCTCGCTATTCTTAATCATAGAATAGTGGCAAAAAAGAGCAAACTGTAAAACCAGCATTTATTTTTCTATGATTTCCAGTCAAGGCATACTTTAAGATTGAGTGATATGTCATAGAGATCTAATCTATCGGTTCATTATACTAGTACTGTTATATTGGAAGCGGAATCAGTCAAATTGAAAGTAGTCCTCTGAAAAGTTTTGTATTCAAAAAAGAATAAAGAAATCGTAATGCACTGTTGGTGTAAGCAAGCTTAATTGTCGGAACATTACTTCCATGTATGTCTACTATACTTAATATTTTGAAGACCATTTCGTGTACACCTTGTCGGGAATCTAAATATAAGTAGCTTGCTATTTGACAGTCTTGGTACAACTTATATATCTGATATTGATAATTATATCAATAATTGATAATTTGTATTGTACAAAACTGTATTTTTTAGGCTGAAAAAACCTATTTGAAAAAAAACAACGAATGTTGCGTGTCATTTCATGACACGAAATCACTCCCTCACACACAATCAGAAGCAAAGAAATAGCCATCCAAAGTCAAAGTATGGCTTTAAATCAGAAAAACTCACCTCCCGGCAAGTTCCTGGAACCGGTTTGGGCGTAATATTTTGTTAGATGCCGATTACGCTACATCAATACATTGAAAAGTGCAGCTAAGGGATAATCATGGATATATCAACAAATTATGAAATATATTTTGCAAAGAAAGCTAACACAAATTGTTATAAATTACCCGTCAATATCACAGTAAAATATAGACAATTGTCAAAAATCGGCGGAACACATCTTAGTTTACGTGGCATATGTCAGATGACTTGGATGACAATTATATCTAAAAAGGCAAATAATTCGGATGAACAGCAAACCAATTTCAATAAATAAACTTGCCGAAGTCGAGAAAAATGAAATAGCACAAATAAAAGAAATTATTTTCAAAACAATATTCCTTAACTGTCAATATGTAAGAACAAACACCTCCAGCATAAATAATTCGTTTAATATACTCAATATAGTAAGTTTATGTTTATATAATGGAAATAAAACAATACGGCATATCAATTCATATTACACAATTACTACACCCAAACGAAAAATCGAAAGCAAAGGAATAATGCTTGTATTGCTGTTCTTCGTCTCAGTGTCACATTTAGGTCTTCAACATGGAATAGAAATAAATTGTATATGCAAGTTGTCCGCTAGCAATCGTGTTTTCAGGTGTCGATATGTATGAATAAAAATATGTGTAGAAGATGTAATTTGTAAGTTAAAAACTAACTGGTTTTCAATAATTGCTGGATATGCGGAAGGGACGGGGGATTGACTTATTATGGGTTAACCATAATAACTGTGCTGAATTTTATTTACAAAATATTTTGTTGATTAAGTACAGCTCTTTGTAAGAACCAGGCAGAGTACGATTTATGAAGGTTTCAGATTTTATCTATAATTGGCCTAGTAGAAGAAGTAAATGAATAAAGCTCAAAAATAATTTTCAGTGGGAAAATATGAGTGGTTGCCATGGTAACGGACACTCTATTTTTTGGTTGTTAAGCGTGGTAAAATCTTTCGAAAATCAGCTAAATCACTACAATTCAGAGCCTGATTATGAATAGAATCATGCATTTTTCATTAATGTTCATATGTAACATCGATACAACTTGGTTTAAGCTTCATTTTAGTGAAGATTCCAAGTCAACCAAATTTGTAAATTTTTGGAAAATTTTGCCAAAAAATGCATATTTTCAACTTTTCTGAAATAGGAATTTATGCGAAATTATCAAATTTTCTGTGGTGTTTTTCAGAAAAGTGCAAATTTGTACAGAATAGTTAGCACTGTAGTTATGAAGTTTGGATACTACTTTACCAAATTAAATAGAAAAATGCGTGGGACTTTCTTTATTTTTATCACCATAGCAACCGATTTTTTCCTTGGTAACGGAGTTTTTATTTGCAGAATATTGCAGTTGAAGAGCTTAAATGTCCTTAATTGTTTCATTACCGATAAGAAAATACATAAAACCTAACGCAAACTTTAAATTACTATCGTCAAGTGTTGTTGACTTCGACTGTTACAATGGAAACACATATTATCCATAGCAACATCCATTCAAAAACTGCATAAATAGAAATTTATGTAAAAAAATACATAAATAGAGGGTGTTTATTTTCAAATTGGAATATGACTTCATTCTTTGCTTCACTCACAGTCTTGTCTGGTATTTTTCTTCAGATAGTTCAATAAATGTAATATATGATGTAATATTGGGGTTGGGGGGTTTGGAAAAAAGGGGGTGTATGTTGATTTTTTAAAATGTTTCATACAAGTAGATCCTTGAAAAGATAATTGCGTTTGGTCGGACTTTGTTTCGAGTTCATTATCTGATAATCAAATTTTGAAAGTTAACAGATGATGAACTTCATGGGATTGCCGGGCCAACCTGGCTTATGGTAAGGCAAGATAGATATGGCCCTTAACAATTGTAAGAAAATTCTTAATTTCTAAGGGCATACACCCGTCTGAGATGTTATTCCACCATCATAAATCACAAAATTGACCTGGAACATAATATTAAGCTTACAAACCAATAATAGAATCATTTGGTCAAAGCAATTCTAAACTGAAACTGAAGTGTGATGGACGGACGGATAGACGGACAGGCAAATTGAACAATTTTTAGTTGGTGGGGACTTAAAAAATAATAATAGTCAATTGGTGATCGTTAATATCAGAAGTCCAGTATAATGGAATCCTCTTAATATATAGCTATTAACATATCATTAATAACTCCTTTGTTGTGCTACTATCCCGCAATTGGAATTCAGGATCTGATAGATACATCTACTAAGTTGGAAGTGTGCTAATCCCGGTTAAATAATTATGCTATTACCGGTAAAATTGTCAAATCAAAATTATTGTGCAAAATAAATGTATTAATTATGAATCATTCCTTACTATGCATCGTACTACATATATCTGATAAAATTATGATTCCGATAACATTAGATCTTGTTTTGTGTGTGTGTGTGTTGGGGGGGAGGGGCAGCTGAAGCACACTTCTTATCCCTCTGAAATCCCCCTCCTCTCCTTTATGATAGTAAACATGTATAAAGGTATCCTTTTTTTTAGGTTGAATCTTCAAAAAAATCGTTTTGCTACTCTCAACGTTTTTTTTTTAACCTTTACATGAATTACGCCCCTACTTTCTGTGTCTGTCTCTGTAACCTTTATAAAAGACTTTGCATTAATCCCGAGATTTGGAATGAAACCACTAAGCTGATAATGTCTGCATAAATACAAGATTAGTAACAGTAATAATTTGAAGACAAATTCCACACATGGTCTTATTCAATTAACTGCAACACTAGAATCAGCGCAGTACAAACCAATCTTATTTTTTTCTTTGTAACTATCAATGCTTTCTAGTCCCAACAAGTTGTAATCTTTCATGAATACAAGACTTTAGTGTCCCATGTGAAATAAAAGAACAAATTTCCAATGTCCCGTGCATTGCACACATTTGATTACAAGGTACAAGGGCAAAAACTAAAATAAACACTTTAATGGCCGCGCCCCAATTGGGGGGTATCAGGTTAACCCATGTCCGTCAGTACAATAGTTGGTTTCCATTTTATAGTTTTAGTTTGCCTCAACCAAATCTTATGAAACAAATATACACAATGCTTATTACCACAAAACAGAGATCAAGTTTGAATTTTGTTGGTGCCACTGCATGTCAACTGTATAATTTGCCTTAAAGTGACCATCTTAGGAGAACCTTTCTGGAGCCCTTTTTTTATGTCATACATAGTTACCATATAATACTTTTCGACTTTCATCTAGATTTTTTTCATCTTTTCTGTTAATTTAAAAAGGAGATGTGGTATAATTGTTAATGAGACAACTCTCTACAAGAGACCAACATGACAATTAACAACTATAGGTTATCATACGGCCTTCAACAATGAGCAAAGCTTATGCCGCATAGTCAGCTGTAAAAGGTCCCAAAATGACAATGTAAAACAATCCAAACAAGAAAACCTAACGGCCGAACTTTGGTGTTGGGTTTATATCTATTAACATAACCTCCCTTTAGTTTTTCATGAATTTGTGATATGACATTGAGAAGTTATTGAAATTTATTCTTTGAAAAAGCGACGGGCGTAACATGCGCTCATGACGCAGCTGTTTATTTTTATTTTATGGAACTACACCACTTTCAAAGTCTAGGATCAGCCCTTCAAGGTATGAGTACATTTGAACTGTGCAGTATATCTGAGGTAGTTAATGTACACCTTAGCATTGCATTATCCTGATTGTAGCACAGTAATAACAAAGAGATTTTACCTTTGTTATGTGTGAAGTGTTCTTAAAAGACCATGACTTTATATGTTTTCTTTTGGTCTGTCCGTCCATCTGTCTGTCCTTGTCACTGCAGTTTCAGTTTGGAAATGCTTAAACCAAATGTTTCTATTATTGGTTTGTAAGCTTATATTTATAAGTGAGATTTCAAGTTGAGTCTCTTGCTGTTTGGATTAAATTTGTGAAAGTTATTGTGCTAGGAAAATTAGAATTTTGCCAAAATTTCATAATTTCTTCCCATTGTTGAAGGACATTATATTGTCAGAGCAATACTTTCAAAAATTACATGGACCTTCACAAAAGCAAGAATGTGCTATTGTAATTCCCATGAAGTCCATCATCTGTTAGTAACATTTCATGAATAATTATAGATTACCAGATTGAAACCAAATGTTGTAGGAAAAAAGTAAAATAACAAATATACGGAACACTGAGGATAATTCTAAACAGAAAGTCCATAAGCAAATGACAGATCAAAAGCTAAAACACATCAAACAACTGGATAAAAACTGTCATATATTACTGACTTGGTACAGGCATTTTCTTATGTAGAAATTGGTAGATTAAACCTGGTTTTATAGCTAAACCTCTCAATTTTCCTTATATGGATTTATGAAAGATTCAAACAAAAACTACCAAACCTCCACTTCTCCCCCAAAATGCCACAGTGTATATATTCAAATTTGTTGAGTCTTCTCACGGAGCAAAGACAGGACTGAGATTTAAACAGATTAAAGCATGCAGTTATATTCCCATTAGAAAAATGAAAATTATTAACATAATTTTTACATAAAATTATATTATATATCTTTTGATTGCATGTTGTCATGGGTGATATTTGTTACCATGGCAACTGTTGTAATAATACTTAGCCGTTGTAGTTTAGATTTAGAGTATATATATATGCTTCTATGTATTTTCATAAAGGTTTGGAAACAATTGAGAATATTGAATTCCCTATACTGCAGAATTCAAAAAATAATAACGCTGTTTCCAAGGGGAAAATACATTAATATGGTGATAAAATTCAAGAAAGCCCCACGCAATATTCTATTTATTTTGGTCAAGTTGTATTCAAACTTTGTTACTACAATGCTAGCTATGCTTTACTTATTTACACTTTTTAATAAAAAAAAAATATGAGAAAATTTGATAATTTCACAAAACTCCATGATTCAGAAAAAATGAAAATATGTTTTTTTTTTTGTATATTTTAACAAAAAATCTAAAAGTAGGGTTGAACTGCAATCTTAAGGGAGTTCGCTTCTCAGTTTCAAATTAATTAACTTTTCAAAACACTAGTTAATATCGATAGGGGATTAGTGAAGGAATCAGAAGATTAAAAAAAATGTACAGGTCAATGTGCTTGTTTTCGGGATTATGAGCCATTAGAATTTTGGCGGGAAAATATTCTCTCTTGACTTTTCATAGCTTTATCATTGACAAGTTTACATTCTCAAACACTTTTATGGGGTCAATGGCCAATTTCTCTTTAGGCATTCAAATGAATAAAACCAGAGGTTTCCGAAAATCTGAAAAAAATCCCAAAACATGACAAGCGAACTTCCTTAACTAAGCTCTGAAGCTAAAACCTAGTATCGATGTTATATATGAAATTTCTGAAAAAAAATTGATTCTATTTATAATCAGGCTCTCCGACTAAACGTTATCTTTTCAAGAATCTACATGTATAATATTTTTAAAAAATAAACCTACCCCCTTTTTTGTCCCAACCTTCCAACCCCATATATTACATTTGTTGAACCTTATGAAAAGAACAGACAAGACTGTGAGTGAAGCAAAGCATGCAGTCATATTCCAATTTGAATATAAACACCCTCTATTTATGTATTTTTTTACATAAATTTCTATTTATGCAGTTTTTGAATGGATGTTGCTATGGATAATATGTGTTTCCGTGGTAACTATTGAAGTCAGCAACTATTAACAATGGTAATTTAGTGTTAGCGGATGCTTTTATGTATTTTCTTATCGGTTATTTAATTTGGTAAAATAGTATCCAGACTTCATAACTATAGTGTTAACTATTCTGTACACATTTGCACTTTTCTGAAAAACACCACAGAAAATCTGATAATTTCGCAAAAATTCCTATTTCAGAAAAGTTGAAAATATGCATTTTTTGGCAAATTTTTCCAAAAATTTACAAATTTGGTTGACATGCAATCTTCACTAAAATGAAGCTTAAACCAAATAGTATCAATGTTACATATGAACATTAATGAAAAATGCATGATACTATTCATAATCAGGCTCTGAATTTTAGTGATTGAGCTGATTTTTAAAAGATTTTACCACGCTTAACAACCAAAAAATAGAGTGTCCGTTACCATGGCAACCACTCATATTTTCCCACTCAAAATTATTTTTTGAGCAGTATTCATTTGCTGCTTCTACTAGGCCAATTATAGATAAAATCTGGAACCCTCATATATCACATGTATATGGCACTCTGTCTGGTTCTTATAATGAGCTGTACTTAATTAGTAAAGAGCTTATGAATGCATCAGATGCGACGTCTCAGTGGAAATTTTGAATAAACAACTTTCATGAAAATACAAGTTTTGATTGCGATTCATTTCATTTTTAAATGCCTCTGGTGTGTAGATAGAAGACGAATCATAATAAATAGAGCAATACTTTTTACTGAACATTTTAAATTGTTAACAATTCGAGAGAATTTTTTGGTTTTTTTCAACAAAAACGATATATTGCTACTTGTGTCGCAAAAACCTGAAAACAAATGATTCCTTATTCTTTCTTATTGACATTAAATTATAGAAAAGTCAAAAACATCATACAAATTTTACGAAAACAAGACTTTTGCGAATCAACTCTACTCAAAAAGAACATTTGTTCAATAATAAATGAATCTAAACATAGATTATTAAATACCTGTAGTATTGTAATTTGTTAAACAATGTATGTGATCTGATAAAAATATATATATATATCAATGTCCATGTTTTCTTTTGAACTAGTTTCTTTGGCTTATAAAATAAATGCAAACTAAATTGGGCGATAAGAAAATGTTTCTGAAAATAGTTTTGTTTTATAAAACTAAAAGACTTGAAACTTAGCGATTTGCATCAGTGTTTAACACGTTTGAATAATAAAAAAGAGGCAAAAGAACATCAGCATTATGCATCATACATAGAATTAATTGGCGCGCCCTTACTGTTTGCACTATTTCAGCATATTGTGTTTCTGTGTTGATGGTTGATCTTCAGTTGACCAACCATACGGGCAGTTTCATATTTGTCTGTAGTACCCATCTGCAGCTCAGGATATTTAAGGCGCTGAGAAATACAAGAACAGGAGTCGTTCTTTTTTCAGTACCATCGTTCTTTTCGTTAACAATAAATGGTGATGGATCTACTGCAGCAATATTCTGGTCGGTAGTATTAATATCTGCACTAGTACCCATTGTACAGATGATTGTCAGTAGTTGGTATAATTGGTTGGTACGGGTTTAGATAATCAGCATTAATATCGTTTTGACTTCTGTGTTCTGTGTTCTGTATTTATGGAAGTTCTTGATGTGCAACTGTTTTCTTCGTTTTGATTAATGTAGGTATCATGAGATATCAATATGATATCATCAATTTCTTCATAATTATTAAATGTTTCCATTTGAATCTCTAAAGATATGATTGTTTCCGCCATTGCCGAATCTCTTATTTTGTTTCTCTGTATAATTTGTTTGAATACCATAAATATAACGCTGACACCAACGCCCATCAATAAACCTACTGAACCAGAAACAACAATTTCGACCTCTGAGCGATCATTGCCTGCAACATAAATTTTAAAGACAATCAAGATTTATAAATATATACTGATATCACGTAAAGAACCGACATAGAAGAGTGAATCTATAAGGATATGATATATATTTGATATGACTTAGCCATCTGAGCAAATATTGATAAAACAGAGTACCATTCCTTGTTGCTGAGGTGATTAAATAAAATCGTGAAAAGTTTATCGATAATCAAATACATACACTAAACAGTGTCGGATCAATTTGACAATTATCTGTTTCAGAGACCTAAAATGTGTCCGAAGATAACATAACATTCCATTTTTGTACATGTGACCTTCTATGCAAACAAAAACCAGGAGAAAGATGTTATGTTGTAAGAAGTCTTTAACATTTTACATTATAAATATATATATATATATATATAACTGAATCAAATAATCTATCTATAAATGAAGATAAATCTGCCTATGTATTAATGTAGCTTTAGCTTAAATTTCTTTGCATTGGCTATAATAATCTACGTCTACAAGATAATTATGATCGAACATTTGGAAAGCCCATCAAAGAGTATTGTATATTACCTATGAAATTTTCTTCATTTAATATTTGTGTACTTTAAGATGACGAAGATGTATTATTGGTGGTGGTTTCCCTTGCTGAACATGGACTGGAAGTAATTCTAAGAAAGTCATATGATCTGCAGAGGCAGATAACGGAATGCAGCCGGAGATTGAACGATTACTCTAATTTGTAATGTAAATTTTGTGTCTTCCGCAATCTTAAATTGTATAGACACATATAGGTAATATTTTGTAAAATAAGCAATATACAAGAAGATAACTCCGATAATTCTAACTTTTATAAATGAATTTGCTGTAATTGTACCTATCTTTTAGTGTCACATGATTACCCCTGCCAACATTTTTCCCTTGACTTCCTGAAAGGTAGGGGCCTAGTGGTCTAAGTAGTTACTACTGTAATCACTAGCCAGTCAACACTGAGGTTGTGAGTTCGAACCCCGCTCGTGCGGGTGCACTGACTCAATCTTAATTGACTAGGATTGTCAGTTTTCCTATCGAAGGTCTTGACCGCCACGAAATAGCCCAAAAGCGGTGAAAGTGGCGTTAAAACACCAAAATCAAAAATCAAATCCTGAAAGGTAATCATAAGAGCCATCTCCTCATATTGTATCTTACAATATTATTCAAATTATTATATTCCTACAAAAGCTCGATATAAACTTTGTTTTGGCAAATTGTTATAATTTCCTTTTTATTTTGATTTAGACCCCCATCTACCTAAAGGATAAAACTCACAAAAAATACCAGCCCTATAATTTGTAAATAAGTCGACTAAAAAATTTATTACCGTACTGTCAAATCTTCAAAATACATAATATTGTGTGTAAGGTTTATTTTTGTCAAATAAGCAATTTAAGGAAAGATAACTACAGCAATGTCAAATCTCTAATAACGAGGAATTTGAGGGACACTTTGATGCTTAGCTTCTGCAAATGATATGCATTGTGTAAAATTCAAATAAAAAAGATCCAGACGATCATTGTTTGTTCCGCTGTAGAACATACTATGCCTAGCTCTGCTGACAAAAAAAAAATATGGAGTACATATCAATCGTGTGTATGAGCATTTTAGATGACGATTATTCCATGAGCAATTGCAATAGTCGGGCGCATTAGAAACTCTTGTACTATTTTTGAATGCCATTAAGGTAAGATTCAGAACTTATGTTCGTCCGTAGTTACCTTGAGCATTTAAATTTACAAAGCTGTCGTTAACATTTTATTATTTTAGAATAAAATATTGAAATCTTGATATTTGCAATAAATCTAATAATATATTTTTTTAGAATATGATAGCGAATTATCTTTTTATTTGTAGCCCGCAAAGAGATGCCAAAAACCTTATCACGTACCCATAAAAAAAAAATAAGCCAGAAAAAAACTGAAAAATTGATATGGATTTCATTGTGTCCTCGAAATGTTAGAACTTTTTCAAGTCAACACAAGATGTGGCAAACATTGTTTATTTGTGTTAAATTCTAATACATAGATATAAGAAGATGTGTTATGAGTGCCAATGAGACAACTCTCCATCCAAGTCAAAATTTATAAAAGTAAACCATTATAGGTCAAAGTACGGTCCTCAACACGGACAGTATGTTATATGAATACAAAAACACAAGTCAAATGACATCAAAGCAAACTAACAATAATGAAATAAAGAATGTTTGATATTTCTATTAAGAATTCAAAATGTAAATAGTAAAGCTTATATCTAATAATGTTTGATGTTGCACGGTCTCATGATACGTCAAAAACCATTGCATTGTAATGTTTGAAGTTAATATTGTCTGATCATTGACAATGCTCATTGTTACCTTGTTTTTCTTTTTGTTACAACAACCACAGAACCAAATTAAAAAAAAAAAAAAAAAAAAAAAACACATCCAGAAGGTAATATAAGATCTTCAGTAACAAACAGGTGTCTATATATTATATTTGTTTCTTTGAGTTGCACTTAGGGAACAATATTTTACTTCCCGATATAACAGCATTAAAAAAAGACAAAACAATTATAACATTTTGGCATGGAAGTTAAGACATTGGTTCAACAACTTCAAAATGTATTTCCTGTACAGAAAGGCAATAGGAAAAAATATGCAAACTTAAACTTCCGTTATACGATTTCAGGGATCTACACTTTGATATATAAAAAATGAGGTGACTAATTTTGAAAACACAACAAAGCCATACGGCTATTTCTAATTGATAATTATGATTGAAATGCTGGATAAAAAAGCTAATTTTCACACGCCATGGAATACTGAAAATCTATACATATTGTAGAAAAAATAGTGGTACAACTCGTTGGTTGATCAATTTGGTGTCCTAATTTATCGTTTGCTGTGAAACAATCACATTAAAGTATACTTCTCATCACCTTTTTATCCATCTTTAATCAATCAACACAATACATTATATGAACATTAAAAACAGGTCAGACAATTTCAATGTACTTATAAATAATAATAATTTTACAAAGTTTGCTGCTCCAAGATGCGTTCATCGATATTGATGTCATTTCAGTATTGCTTGAGGCCAAAATATTTGAAAATCCGAAATCTAATACTGGCGTTGTAGAAATGACATTTGTATTAAATTTCGATTATATTCCTTTATATATCATCTTTGTACTCGTATATCAGGGGGAGGGGAGCGGGGGCAGACGTGCCGCTGGTATGAGTCCCTTTCTTGGAATGTCAAATATATCAATCGGTCGCAATTTTACGAAGTAATTCATTTAATATATGGTTAACGTCTTAATAAAATGTCATCATAGCTGGCGAAACATATAAAAAAAAGGATTGAGATATTCCTATGCCATATATGAATAGGTAGGGATTTTAGTATGAATCAATATATGAATGGGGGAAGGGGTTGAAACCCCAGCCGGAAATCTGTACTCAAATTTGTATACTGAGACCCCGGCCCCGCCCCCAAGTCGTATAAGTCGAAATCACAGTGGTTGACTATTTCTACATGTATGTAAAGTGTGTTCGATGGACGCCCTCTTTTTTATATTGCCAAATGATTATACATTGTAAAGGTTTCTAAGTAAATGTATTTCAAAACATATGCATTTTTTTTTTTTTTTTATTTGTTTGCAATATTAATAGACAATTTGCCAAAAAGAGAACGAAAATCTATAAATATATTGTATAAATGACACAGATTTATCGGTTTCATAACATCAAATATATGTCCAAAAAAAAAACCATGAATACCTAACTTGCTTAATGCATATTCTCTATTTTCTGCTGTTTGCATATCCGCAGTAATCTTTTCAGTTTTTGATTTACAAGGATCATAATTAAAAAATCAAAAAGAGGTAAATGATGTCCTGACAATATTGATTTTTTTCGGATGGCAAAAAGATAATATCAATACAAATTTTACTACTTTATCCTCGTTCACAGCTTACACCCGCCACAAATTATTATCAATGATACCGTAACGATATATAACATATCTAAAAGTATTAAGCCCCTAATGCATGGCTCCATTGTTGTCTGTTCTAATTTATCAAATTCGGTCATTCATAGCCATGTTGTCCTAAGTTTAAAAAGAGTGATATTCATTTCTTGTCAACATAGTACCTTAATCTGGATTCTGATGAATCTTCATCATACCTTTAATTGCATATAAGAGCACACTAGTTCCAATAGGTAAGGAAGTAGATAAACAGATACTTCTGATCTGAGGAATAGGCAATTTATTCCCTTCTATTTCAATTTCATGCAACTATTTTATTACTGAATATCAACATTAACAAGGATCCAACCGTATTTCCATATCCCGAAGCTTTCATTTATTACCAAAAACTACCTCAATAATTTACAATTTGTAAAAGTCACAGCTATGCGTAGGAAATATTTTAATTGAAATATCTACTACATTTTATACGTTCCTTCTTACCATAGCCAAATAAGGGGTTTCCAAACTTCAATATAGACACGTAAATGCAGTAGAATCAGAGGAGAGAAGGGGAGAGAGGGAAAAGAAAGAGACAACAACAGATATTAGATTGATAGTAGACAGGCAGACCGAAGACAAGCACACGGAAAACACAAATACAAGACAGTATGTGTGTTTGTTCTTTTTTTCTATCCTTACGGTCTTTTAAAAGTGTTTGTCTAAAGTGTGATTAATGATTATTCTCAGATCTACATATGATATCAATCTTGTCACACATTCCTTTTTAAAATATAACTGAATACTAGAATCAGTTGTGTGTAGTAAGCAATTCTAAAAGATATTTTGTCGTGTTAAGGAACGACAGAACAATATATAGTCATTTATCTTTTTGATAATTTTTTTTTTTTTTTTTCATATTGCAATGCATTAAAAACTTCCTCAAGTGAAATTATACGAGATAAATTACATTTGCTATACTTCACACATATTCAATTTGTATTGAAAAACGATCTATAATTGTTGATAGTCAAGATTAACATCCGTTTTCTTGTATTGTTTTCTAAATTTAAAATTTAATTTGAGTTTAGAAATACATACTTTACAAAATTGCAAATATAAGATATCTTGAATTTGAAAACTAATTCTGAGGCAAATGTACCTCGCTGAACATTTGTTGCGGTGCCTTTGAAAATAAAATGAGATGCTCATCATAAGACAATAAGTAGACAAAATTGAAATATCTACTACATTTTATACGTTCCTTTTTACCATAGCCAAATAAGGGGTTTCCAAACTTCAATATAGACACGTAAATGCAGTAGAATCAGAGGAGAGAAGGGGAGAGAGGGAAAAGAAAGCTACAAAGTCAAAATAAAGTATTAAAACAGGATAGATGTGTTTACTGTTTTCGAAAACAAAGAATTCTCAAATAAAGATAAAACATAGGACAAGCACTGATGATTTTTCTAGTGTAAAACATTGATAAATATGTTGTATGCCATCAACCCCTTTAGGGGTACAATTGTGTGCATAAATAAATAAATTAAATTCAAATTAAAGATAAGATAAGATAAGATAAGATAAACTTTATTTTAGACTCAAGGTCCATATATATATATATATATAGTGTCTAAAAATAGCAACAATCAACATTCAATCTATCTAGGCGTGGATCAGTTTGTAAATAAACTGATGCAGTTACTACATTAAATTATATAAGTGCCTAAGAATGTAACTTTAACACACTACTGAGTGTTATAAAATTAGTTGTTATATTTTATATTATTCACGCAATATTTCGCTAAACAAATTAGCTTCATCAGGCGTGTGCATCTCTCAAGGTGAAATCGGATGCATGAGAAAAAAAAAAATTTTGTAGCTTGAACTACACAAAATTTGAGTAAAAGTTTAACAAAATTTAACAAAATTTATTGATGTTCTATAAAAAATATATGTTTGTAAATTGTCTAGAATATATAAAAATATTTTTGCCGCTTATTGTACATAGCAATTCTTAAATCAAAACAAATAGTTGTTTTAGTTAAATAAAATGACGTTCAGGATTTATTCCTTTGGTTTTGGGTAGAACTGTTTTTCATCTCTCTCATTAAGTCCATCAGGTTCAAGAGTACGTAGCTGATGCATTCAGAACCTTTCTCTCTGTTTTCTCCTTTGGGAGTCCCAATTTTGGTTTACCTCAATTATTTGAAAGGTGATATTTCAAAAGTATGCCCTGTTCTTAAGAGGTGTCTCGTAATTGGACAGTTTCTTCCTTTTGTATAAAAAGACCGGTGATTGTTAAGTCTGATGTTGAATTTCGTTTCTGTTTCACCAACATACTGCAACTTGCAAGTTCCACAAGTAAGAATATAAATACTATTTTCCGTTTTGCAATTAGATGTAACATAGATGTTGTATCGCTGCTTTGTTACTGTGCTGCTGAAAGAGTGGTCAGTGTTGGCGACCTTACAGCACTTACAATTGGTTCTTCCGCATTGTTTGTAACACCCAATTTTAGAAGTCTCTTGTTTCTTTACTTTAGATGTGACAAGTATGTCTTTGAGATTTTTGGGTCTGCGATAGGCAATAACAGGAGGTGATGGAAAAATTTCTTTTAAGGAAGAGTCATTTTCGATAAGACGCCAGTGCTTGCGGATAGTAGATGAAATATTTGTCAAATCGGGATGGAAGGTGACAACAAACGGAATTCTATCTGCGCGGGTCGTCTTATCTTTGTATTCCATGAGGATATCTCGATCTTTTTCTTGGGCTTTATCAAAAGCATCTGTGATGTTTTTGCTTTTGTATCCTCTTGATTTTAGTTGTTTTTTTTTAGTTGTCCCAAACGATAGTTGAGTTTGGATTCCGAGGAGCAAATTCGCTTTAGTCTGATGGCTTGACTGTAAGGTATGCTCCTGGAGCAGTGTTTCGGGTGACAACTTTTTGGAGAAAGGAACTGGTGTTTATCAGTTTTCTTTGTGTGGAGATCATTTGTAATGACCCCGTTTTTTACAAATGTGGTGGTGTCGAGAAAAGCAATTTTCTCGCTTGAGAATTCAGATGTAAATTTAATTGATTGATGGAACTGATTACAATGATCTAAGAAATCTTGTAAATGTTCTGCAGTATCTTTCCATTTCAAGTCAATATCATCAATAAAACGGAGCCATGACAAGGGTTTGTATGGCACACTCAAAAGGATGCGTTCTTCAAGATCCCCCATAAAAATGTTGGCGAAAGAAGGTGCCATCTTTGTTCCTATACTAGTTCCGTCAATCTGCAAAAAGTGCTTGTCGTTGAAAATAAAGTTGTTATTTTCAAGCACTAGCTTGAGCAATTGAACTAGACAGTTAGTTTGTGGACGTTTATCCTTTCGAGTGTTCCATACTTTTTCACACGCGGCTATTCCTTCATCTTTTGGAATATTTGTGTATAAAGAACACACATCCATCGAAACCAAAATTGTGTCATTAGGTAAAGGACTTAAGGAATTCATTTTTTTCAAATAGTCAGTTGTATCTTGAATATGAGATGGCAGTTGTCTAACATGTGGTCTAAGGTGGTAATCAACAAATTCTGAATTTTTTTCGGTGGCATGGCCATTAGTTGATACTATAGGTCTCCCTGGAATCCATTCTTTATGGAGTTTTGGAAGTAAGTAAAATCGACCGGCTGTGCAGGTTTCGTCGGGGCGTAGATAATCGTACGTATCGTCATCAATTTGTTTATCTTTATTCATTTCTGAGAGGACGTCATTAATTTTTTTGTTGATTTCTTTGGTTGGATCACATGTTAATTCTTTATAAAATTTAGTGTTGGAGAGCTGACGATTCCCTTCTTCGATGTAGTCTGCCTTGTTCATCACAACAACGGCACTTCCTTTGTCCGCTTGTTTGATAACAATGTCATCACGGTCCTTTAAGTTTATCATGGCTTGGCTTTCTGACTTTGAAATATTTCGCACTTGTTTACCATTGATTGAAGATCTGACTTCAGCTTTGACTGATGTAATAAATGATTCAAATTATCGTTTTTGCTTTTAGGTGGATTCCATGTACTTTTCTTTTTAAATTTTGGGATGCATATGTCTCCTTCATCACCCAAAAAAGAAAAGTACATGGAATCCACCTAAAAGCAAAAACGATAATTTGGAATCATTTATTACAAATGAATTCCTAAGTCCTTTACCTAATGACACAATTTTGGTTTCGATGGATGTGTGTTCTTTATACACAAATATTCCAAAAGATGAAGGAATAGCCGCGTGTGAAAAAGTATGGAACACTCGAAAGGATAAACATCCACAAACTAACTGTCTAGTTCAATTGCTCAAGCTAGTGCTTGAAAATAACAACTTTATTTTCAACGACAAGCACTTTTTGCAGATTGACGGAACTAGTATGGGAACAAAAACGGCACCTTCTTTCGCCAACATTTTTATGGGGGATCTTGAAGAACGCATCCTTTTGAGTGTTCCATACAAACCATTGTCATGGCTCCGTTTTATTGATGATATTGACATGAAATGGAACGATACTGCAGAACATTTACAAGATTTCTTAGATCATTGTAATCAGTTCCATCAATCAATTAAATTTACATCTGAATTTTCAAGCGAGAAAATTGCTTTTCTCGACACCACCCCATTTGTAAAAAACGGGGTCATTACAACTGATCTCCACACAAAGAAAACTGATAAACACCAGTTCCTTTCTCCAAAAAGTTGTCACCCGAAACACTGCTCCAGGAGCATACCTTACAGTCAAGCCATCAGACTAAAGCGAATTTGCTCCTCGGAATCCAAACTCAACTATCGTTTGGGACAACTAAAAACAACTAAAATCAAGAGGATACAAAAGCAAAACATCACAGACGCTTTTGATAAAGCTCAAGAAAAGATCGAGATATCCTCATGGAATACAAAGATAAGACGACCCGCGCAGATAGAATTCCGTTTGTTGTCACCTTCCATCCCGATTTGACAAATATTTCATCTACTATCCGCAAGCACTGGCGTCTTATCGAAAATGACTCTTCCTTAAAAGAAATTTTCCATCACCTCCTGTTATTGCCTATCGCAGACCCAAAATCTCAAAGACATACTTGTCACATCTAAAGTAAAGAAACAAGAGACTTCTAAAATTGGGTGTTACAAACAATGCGGAAGAACCAATTGTAAGTGCTGTAAGGTCGCCAACACTGACCACTCTTTCAGCAGCACAGTAACAAAGCAGCGATTCAACATCTATGTTACATCTAATTGCAAAACTGAAAATAGTATTTATATTCTTACTTGTGGAACTTGCAAGTTGCAGTATGTTGGTGAAACAGAAACGAAATTCAACATCAGACTTAACAATCACCGGTCTTTTTATACAAAAGGAAGAAACTGTCCAATTACGAGACACCTCTTAAGAACAGGGCATACTTTTGAAAATATCACCTTTCAAATAATTGAGGTAAACCAAAATTGGGACTCCCAAAGGAGAAAACAGAGAGAAAGGTTCTGGATGCATCAGCTACGTACTCTTGAACCTGATGGACTTAATGAGAGAGATGAAAACCAGTTCTACCCAAAACCAAAGGAATAAATCCTGAACTTCATTCTATTTAACTAAAACAACTATTTGTTTTGATTTAAGAACTGCTATGTACAATAAGCGGCAAAAATATTTTTATATATTCTAGACAATTTACAAACATATATTTTTTATAGAACATCAATAAATTTTGTTAAATTTGATAAACTTTTACTCAAATTTTGTGTAGTTCAAGCTACAAAAATATTTTTTTTCTCATGCACATTGGAAAAAATTATATTAAGGGCTCTTAATAATTATTGGATTAAATGCAATTTGGGATGAGCTTATTAATGTGTAAACTGTCTGCTCACTTACAAATTGTATACTGTAAAGTTTGTGATTGAACGGCAGAGTTTACACATCAATAAACTAATCCGAAATAACATTTAACTCTTAAAATTCCACAATTGAAAGAAAATTAAAGCTTGCATTAGCATTTATGTCCATTTGAAAACGTATCAAGTTTGCCGCCATCTTGATTTTGAGAAAATAATTTATTGGTGTGTAATCTTTTCTGATGTGACAATTTTAACTAATGAAATATGAAGAAACAACTGTACGCAAAAGAAAATGGAATTATAATAGTGTAATTTTCAGAGTATTTGTATGGAACCTACAGATATCGATGGTCAATGTCATTTGTAACCAATTTTTTTTCTCAGTTAGTTGTTTTTTTCTTCTGTTATTTATTAATTTCGTACATTTTAATGCAAAATTACTTTTTCAGCATGCTAAAAAAGATTGTAAATGTATTGTAAATGGGAGAAAGACTTCATAAGTAGTCATCCCTTTTGTTATATTATAACAAATGAAATAAGTTTAAACTGAACTAAACCTGAAGAAGTTGATGATCAATAAACACTTAAGGACTTTATTGTTTAATCATGTTGTAAATATACAAAAAAGCTTTACAGATTTAAAAAAAATAAGCTGATCAACACATATGTAAGTTGAAACAGTTGCCGTTAGAAGTCTTGAAAAATATGACTGCTTTGTCCGGTTTGTCAATTTCAGTCTCATGTGTATATCTTAAGTTATTTTAATTGTGCATAAATGTATTTGTATTGTACATGTATGCCATAATCCTAAATGGATTTGTGTTTGCAAAGTTTATCACTATACAAGAACTACGTCAGTTACCAAATGTACCGAAAAAATTTCATGGGATACCTCATGTACAAAACGTTTCGGGACATTTTAGCAAATCGGTAACCCAATTTAGCGAAAAAATTGGACAGTACATCCCATTTTAGCGAAATAAGAAAACCACGTTGTTTCAATTACTTTTATATATATTTACTTATAAATACATGACTTTATTAGGACAGTTCCGCGTTTAATATTTCATCTTTTCTTATTATATACTCGAATATTGCGTACTACAGTAAAACTTATAACGAACACACATTTCGCTAAACTGTGCTATAAAAAAAAACAGACATGTAAACACATTTCTGATGATTGAATTCAGTATAACATAAATAGTACATCAATCTCATTCTTGTATTTTTCATCATACGGCAGACAATCTATAGCTAGTGCTTGCTGTTTGGTGTGATTTTACCAATTTTGTAAGGTCTCACAGCGACTTTAAGACGTTCAAATGCATTGTTTTTTGTACCCGTACTTTATCTTGGTTGTTTCCCTGATATGTTGAGGGATTTCGTAGCACAGTCTACCCTATTCTTTCTCTCTTAAATATAATTCTAAGATAAACACGATCATTTCATGTAAATATTCCGAATATTTCATTAACTCTCTGAACTCGACTATCAATTACTTTAATCTTAATGCTCTTAATTTTCACACACCCTAAACAAAATGTGGTTCTGATTGGCGTTGTCCTAATTTGTGAAAGCCTACAAAGTTGAAGAGTGATTGACAGTAAATGTATATTAGCATCATTTGTGATTGACAGTAACCCCACCTTATAACCATATGGCATAATACAGCTTATGCTACATTTACTTTTGATCCTTTCGGGACTGTTATAACTTAAATGTATATTATGTACATATTTCAACAATTATAGGGTAATCTATATTTTTCTTTTGAACCTTATGGTACGTCAACTGGGCGCTTAAGCTGCATATGCTATATATTACAGCATAGGCTGCATTTAATATAGCATAGGCTGTATTAAGTATAGCATACGCTGTATAAATTATAGCATATGCTATATATTATAGCCTAATCGACATTAATTACAGCATAGGGTACATAAATTATAGCTTAAGCTGTAATTTATATAGCATATGCTGTATTTAATGTAGCATACGCAAAACAATTTACTTTTGACCCTTTCCGTACGCCATAGTCTCTGGTAGGTTTTCACTATACATTTCTTTTTTTTGGAGCTTTCCATGAATATTTCTATTTATATATCTGAATGTTTCTAGATTGATCGGTTTTTATTTTTGTTTTTTAAGAAATATTATATATAAAATTACATCTTTGATGTTGTTTTATTGATAAAAATCTATATTACGTAAAGACAAATATGCAACTTACATATGGGTTTATATTACTACAGCTTGAAGGGGTCATAAAACGATTTCCTATACGTATCTTTTCACTCCTCTTAACTGAGAAAATCATGCTTTTAATGTTATCAAATATTTTATTTTTTTATGATTTTCAACTAAATTTGAATATCGAACCGACTGCTATCAGCCGGTTGAATATTGAATATCGAATATCGAATAACGAACCGGCCGCTAACTTCACATACTCCACGAGAAGAGCCAATCTTTTTAAAGGTATTTTCGCACGCTTCGACCCGTATTTGTCCTATTAGAATCGAAATAATTCCTTCATGTCATGCTCTATGCTCATTTAAACATATGTAGACATTATATCTGACATTATTTTAAACTGAGCGACAAATGTGTAATGCCTGCCCATGTTAAATTAAGCATAGAGCCTGACATGAAGGAATTACTTCTTAATTATATTTCTTTTCGAATAAAACGCACCCCTAACGATATGTATCGTGGCGTTGATTGAACATTAAGTTCAAAGTCCCATGGCTGAGTTGTAATGATAAAAACCTTACAACATTCACAGTGAACTTTTTCAAAGTCCCACTACTATATGAAAAATTCGTAACATACAATTTCCGAGTCCCCTCTTTATCAAAAACAAAATTAAATAGCTGGTGCGCATTTATGATTTCTAATAATATTAAAGGGACACTAGCTGTCAAATTCATGTTCACCGATTTGACTCAAATTCTCATTTTAGATTTATAACAAGGTAAAACATTTATCCAAATTATAAAAAGTCTAAAATAAACATTTACAGGACATGGGCTCGATAATATGTAGATTCGTTTCGTGTGTATTTTAGTCTAGACTCCATATAGTTAACTCTAGAGATGACCCCGAAAACAACCGACGGTCACATAACACGATATAGTAATAAACATAAATATAAATAGATGTATGGACCTCGTGCAAATGGATTTGTCTATGTCTGTTTGATTTCAATTTTAAGGTTAAAAAAATAAGTTAATTTTCGATTTTACCTGTTTATGAATGATTTTTGTGGATCGAATCAGTCAGTCAAATGATTTACCATTGTTTCAATTTCAATGTTGACATTCTTTTCTTTTTATAGCCTAACACGCATCAATCATGCATAATCCATCTCTAGCTAAGGGGTTAAGCTAAATTGAAGTTCACATGAAAACGGATTTAATGAGGTCGAATTATTCACTTGCAAGTGAATAATTCATCATCGATGTTTCTTAGCTTATTTTGACAAAATTGAACCATACTGGCTGCTAATAGCGAATTATTATTTCACTATTTCACTTTCATTAATGATTGAACAAAACAAAATTCATTATTTAGATTTTTTATATATCTCGTTGCTAGTGCCTCTTTAATGATATTGAAAATGTGCCCCCACATATCAAATTAATAGAAAAAATAAATAATTTATTCCTTATATTTTTAACAGTTTAAAGGAGGAATTGCAGAACGACAATGTGCCCAAGTGATCGTTTCCCATCACTTGGTGTCCGTCGACCGTCGTCGTCCTTAACTTTTTACATTTTGAACTTCTTCTAGAGAACAACTAAATGGAATGAAATCAAACATGACATGAATGTTTCTTATGAGGTGGTGACCAAGTGTTGTTACTTTGATGCCGATCCATCATCCAAGATGGCCGCCAGCAGGAGACTTAGTTTAATAGAACCCTTGGCAAATACATACAAATGTTTTCTTTTAAAGAACCACCAAAATGAAACCAAACAAGACATATATGTTCCTTATGAGGTGCTGAACAAGTGTTGTTACTTTAAGCCGATCCATCATCCAAGATGGCCGCCAGCAGGAGACTTAGTTTAACATAGGACCCTATGGGAAATACATACAAATGTTTTCTTTTAGAGAACCACTGAATGGAATGATACCAAACATGATATGAATGTTCCTTATGAGTTGTTGACCAAGTGTTGTTACTTTGAAGTCGATCCATCATCCAAGATGGCCACCAGCGGGGGCCTTCGTTTAACATAGGACCCTATGGAAATACATACACATTAAGGATTGCATATTTTGGTATTAATATTTATTCACTCATAGGGTCTTTGCATCGGAAATAAACACATTAAAACCAGTTGTTGACATGATACGGGTTATGTTCTTCTCATATATTTTATGATGGTATGATACTTAACCCCTAACGGGAGGGATTGTACTTGATTTTCATATGATGAAGACATAATCTCTCAATCAGTTTTATTGAGGTTTGGAGCTTGCATGTCAGTAACTGCTAGTAGTCCTTTGTTCATTTATGTATCATTGTCATTTTGCTTAGTTTCTTTTTTTACCTATTCTGACATCGGACTCGGACTTCTTTTAAATTGAGTTTTACTGTGCGTATTGCTATGTGTTTCTTTTTTCTACATTGACTAGAGGTATAAGGGGAGGGTTGAGATCTCACAAAACATGTTTAACCCCGCCGCATTTTTGCGCCTGTCCAAAGTCAAGAGCCTCTGGCCTTTGCTAGTCTTGTATGTTTTTTAATTTTAGTTCATTTATATGTTTTGGAGTTTAATGTGACGTCCATTTTCACTGAACTAGCAAACTATTTTATTTAGGGGCCAGCTGAGGACCACCTCCGGGTGCGGGATTTTCTCGCTGCATTGAAGACCCATTGGTGGCCTTCGACTGTTTTCTGCTCTTTGGTCGGGTTGTTGTCTCTTTGACAAAGTCCCCATTTCGATTCTCAATTTTACAAGTCTTCTTTAGAGAACCACTGAATGGAATGAAACCGATTCATCATCAAAGATGGCTAAAAGGGGGGACTATATTTAACATTTCAGGACCCTATGAACAAAACATACAAAGGTCTTCTTTGAGAGAACCACTGAATGGAATGAAACCAAACATGGCATGAATGTTTCTTATGAGATGCTGATGAAGTGTTGCTGCTTTGTTGTCGGTTTACTGTTCAAGTTGACCACAAGGATTTTTTTTTTTATTAAATATTAAACCAAATTTTGTCTCAATCATTATTTAGGTATCTATCATGATTTTAATCTATTTTTACATGATTTCCAAGAGCAAAGTAGTATCAGGTGAGCGACACAGCCTTTGAGAACATCTAGTTTTAATTGCCATATTTTACAATATAATCAATTATGATGACTTAAGTTTATATAGCAGGACACAGCCAACATCAGCCCCTTGCAAAAATGTTATATCTACCACTTAATAGCTCTAGTGGTAGACATGGTAGAAACTGCAATGTAAAAAAACATCGAAAGCTCTGCGAAGAGTGGTTAGAATTGACTTTGCTTTTTTAAATTCACTAGTTTGCATCTAGAGTCATTACGCCCTAGTGAGAGATATTTTTCCCCAAAAAATCTGCAAATATTCACTACATTTCAATAAACAGGTCAAAACTAAGTCATAAAGCAAACATGTTCGAAAAACGTTGTGCAGTTTGTAGTTATAGACCTATAACAAAACATATAAAAGAACAGAGTTCCAATGTCCCCCGCGTTGCACATATTTATCTAACCAAGGTACAAGGGCAATAACTTAAATAAATAAAAATCACTTTTATTTTATTCTTGAAAACTTTTTATTAATATTTTGAAAGCTTCAGAGCAAATGCTTATGACTTTATTAAACCTTTTACACAAAATAGACTGACACGATCGCAAGATATTTTCGATTAAAAATAGATTCACACTGCCGATCAGATCAACTCGATATCCGATTGCCCCAATTTCCACGACCAAGCGTAACCAAGTTCTTGATCGGGCCTGTTTGGGACTTTTACCCGACCGCTACCAGACCGTTCAAGACTCAAACTCGACCATTAACGACTCTTTCACGACTTCTTCACGACTGAAATCCCACCACTAATTCAATATCTTTTCGATGATCCCGACCAATTCACGATCCTTACATGATCTTTACTCGACTTTCTCGACTAAATCAACAATACTCGATCTCAACCCGATCCCGACCAGACCAGATCAACATGATCGTAAAATAGTATTGGTCGCAGAAATAATCGGTATTGGTCGAGTATGTACATTTTCAGTATAAAACGTCTGATTTTCTAGCCCCCGCCACAGCAGAGGAGAAATTAAGTGTTACCCTTGTCCGTATCATCGCCTGCCTGTCCGTACGTTGTCTTACTTTAGTTTGCCTCAACCAATAGTATGATACTTAGATGCAATGCTTTATACCACAAAACACAGAAAAAAATTAATCTGGGTTGTGTCAATTTTTCCGTTCTAGCGTTATGCTCCTTTAGAAATTGAAAAATTGCCTAATTTTTCGTTTCCGTTCTCTAAGTTAAGTTTGCCTCAACAAAATGTTATGAAACTTACACACTTATAACCACAAAACTCAGATCAAGTTGGAATAGCGGGGTCATCATATGTGTCCCGTGGACAAAACTTGAAGTGTGGCGAAGAAAATGAACAAGAAGCAACGACGCCGAGAAATATGGACGAGGCTTCAGTTGGCTGACACGGCGATTATTGTATGAGCAGCCTGAGAGACTGTTGCAGGAGCTCAACAGAGAGGACCCTAACGGTTATAACAACTTCCTCAGAGTTGATGCTGATATGTATTTGGGAGTTTTTAACATGTGTGTGAGCGCTCAACCTTCCCCCTAACCTGGGACAGTGGTGTAAGTTAAACTTTAAACTTTATCCTTTAACTTTGGTATAGATATTTGGACAAATTTGGTGAAGTTTTAAGAGTATTAATTTTTTATAGTTGATTTGATGATGTATGTTTTTAAACGTATATTTAACTTTGTAGTTTCGTGTATATACGAATTTGTGTATATCTTTTACCATGTAGAGCGCTTACAGTAATTGTAGTGTTATATAATGCGCTTTAAACATGCCTTGTCATAATAATTTGGAGATGGCCCTTTACAATCGTGTTGGCGACGCACGTGTTTCACGCATAGTTTTATGTCTAGACTTTTCCATTTACGATGGTCCGAAAGAAAACTTTTGTTATGAAAAAACATATTCAAAAGGTAAGAAAAATCTCTGACTTTAGTCTTTATTCTTCAACTAGAAGGGAAGTGTATATCCGATAAACTTATTGAAGATGAATCTCGTGTTCCCAGAAGTCAAAAATGATGATTTCATTACCTATGTTGTAATTTTTACAGCGTCTCTTAAAAAGTAAATTTTAAGTGTTCATTCATTACAATGTAGATACAAAAATAAGATTTAGATAAGTATCATAGTAGACAACAATGGGGCAAACTCTTTTTTTTTTTCAATTAGAAATAAGGAAATTTTAAACGATAGGATAATTCATGTTACTAGGCGAAAAAAAAAATTGAAAGTGGCGAAAAATATATTGTTTCGGCGAAAGAGGTGGCGAAAAAATAATTGACCTAGGGGAAATCCTGGGTGTAGCAACACAGCATAAGAACAAACTGTAAAAATTAGGTGAAAAAGGATTAACTCGTTAGATTCAAAGAATAACATCAAACAAAAACACAGACAGGACAGGACGCGGCAGGGTATATATCAATTCCTCATCCATAACAACTAAAAAGACAATCAGTACGGATTTGAGAGTACTCGCAGTTACTTATAACTAGTTCAAAGCCAATAAAAACTAACAAAAAACAAAATCGTGTATCTAAGACTTAAATATCAATCAGTACACATTCAACATCCAATGGATTTAGTGTAATGACGTCATTAACAGTCAGAGGAAAACATGACCTTTTGTTTCTGGTAACAAAATGGAACTCCAGTTTCAATATAGACGATGTTCCTTTCTGTCGTTTATGAAAGAGGGACGAAAGATACCAGAGGGACAGTCAAACTCATACATCAAAACAAAATGACAACGCCATGGCCAAAAATAAAAAGACAAACAGACAAATAATAGTACAGATGACACAACATAGAAAACTACAGACTAAGCAACACGAACCCCATCAAAAACTGGGGGTGTTCTCAGGTGCTCCGGAAGGGTAAGCAGATCCTGCTCATGAGTTATGTACCGGGATTAAACGAAAGATGACACTGTTGTTATTTCCCTATACAATTTTATTGATGCACTCAAAAAATAACCTTTAGATTTAAATCGAGACCTCGTTTATTGGATCTCCCGCGTAATGTAAAGGTAGACCTGTTTCTTTTTAACCTTTAACCCATAACTCAGACACCTCTCTCTTGGAAAGGATGCTTTTTTTTGTTTATTTGTAGAAAAACAAATGCCTTAATTTGGCAAAAGGGTCACAGAGAACTGAGAATTGTAATGCAGTAAAATAAATTCTTCACAAAGCACAATATGAATAAAACTAGAGGCTCTCAAGAGCCTGTGTCGCTCACCTGTATCTACTGTGAAATCATGTAAAATAAGGTTAAAATCATAATAAATAGTATTAGATACCCCAATAACGATTGAGACCAAGTTTGGTTTAATTTGGCCCAGTAGTTGAATTAAAAACAGGTCATCCATGCAGTGTAGTCTTACATTAGTTACTGAAGACCACTTATCATTATTTAAATAAGTGTTCAAGTTGTGACCATTTGAAATTGTTTTCTAAAAATTTTCCCATAGACTTCTATATAGTAAACCCCTATGTTCTATTTTTAGCCATGGCGGCCATGTTGGTTGGATGGCAGGGTCATCGGATACATTTTTTAAATCAAGATACCCTATTAAAAATTGTGGCTAAGTTTAATTCTATTTGGCCCAGTTGATAAAGTGAAGAAGGTTTTTGTAAAAGATTACAAAAAATTACAAAAACAAATGTTGAAAATTGACTATAAAGGGCAATAACTCCTTCGGGGGTCGATTGACCGTTTTGGCTATGTTAGACTTATTTTTAGATCTTACTTTGCTGAACATTATTGCTGTTTACAGTTTATCCCTATCTAATATTCAAGATAATAACCAATAACTGCAAAATGTCCTTACAATTACCAATTCAGGGGCAGCAACCCAACTACGGGTTGTCTGATTTGTCTGGAAATTACAGGGCAGATAGATCTTAACCATATGAAAATTTTCACCCCACGTCAGATTGGCTCTAAATGCTTTAGTTTCAAAGATATAAGCAAAAATCCGCATTTTACCCCCTATGTTCTATTCTTAGCCATATCAGCCATGTTGGTTGGTAGGTGGGGTCATCGGACACATTTTTAAAACTAGATACCCTAATGATGATTGTAATCAAAATTGGTTTAATTTGTCTCGGTCGTTTTAGAGGAGAAGATTTTTGTAAAAGAATATAAAAACTTACAAAAAATTGACTATAAAGGACAATAACTCCTTAAGGGGGTCAATTGACAAGTTTTGTCATGTTTGACGTATTTGTAGATCGTACTTTTCTTAACATTATTGCTGCTTACAGTTTATCTCTATCTATAATAATATTCAAGATAATAACCAAAACTTCAAAATTTCCTTAAAATTACTAGTTCAGGGGCAGAAACCCAGCAACGGGATGTCTGATTCGTCTGAAAATTTCAGGGCAGTTAGATCTAAACCTGATGAACATTTTAAATAATGTCAAATTTACTCTAAATGCTTTAGTTTCAGAGATATACGCCAAATACTGCATTTACCCCCTATGTTCTATTTTTAGCCATGGAGCCATGTTGGTTAGCAGGCGGGGTCGTCGGACATATTTTTTAAAGTAGATACCCCAATGATAACTGTGGCCAAGTTTGGTTTAATTTGGCCAAGTAGTTTCAGAGGACAAGATTTTTGTAAAAGTTAACAGACGACGACGACGACGGACGACGGACGGCAAACGCCAAGTGATGAGAAAAGCTCACCTGACTTTTCAGGTCAGGTGAGCTAAAAAATAAATTCTTTGATTAGATTCCCAAGAACAAGTTGTTCTTAAATTAAATGCAATCAATATTTAACTCTACGCCAGGTCGAGTGTTGACCTCAATTTACTTGAGAATGCAGACGAATATTTTATTGCGTCGGCAACAAACATGCTCGAGAGGTGAATCAATTTGAAATAAAATCTAATAAGAAATAGTACCGGTATGACACGCACAAATGTATAGCAAAGTAATGTTGTAACAGAAAGGAGATTTCATGAGAAGGGACCTTGAAATAGTTTATTGAAACCGAGATAAAACTTTTCCAAAACATTGCATAGAAGAAATACATTCAATATTGTAACGTGACCGAGGGGAGGAACGACACCGACACAGACGGACGGACATAACCATACTATGGCACGACAATGTATCCTATGGTGAATCCCATGAACTAAATAATACGTTATCTATCTACAAGTTTATTCACAAATGTATATTACTTCAGATACATTGACACAGTTAGCTAAAAAGTTTAAACATATAAACTTTAAAAACCAAGTCCTTCAGAATCTTTACTGATTCAAGAATTCAAGGAAAATCACATCCTTACAGTCGTATCACAGCTGATACACAATCTGCTAGTATCTTGACCAACTGAAATTTATCATAAAGTTTAATTACTTTCGGTCTAGACATAACACATAGGCATAACTAATTTTATTACCCTACACCCCAAGACATCGTTACTTGTCTTAATTACATCTGACAGTTCAACTTTAATTGCAGATAATAAAACTAGCCATTTGTCAAATAAGCCTTGCGTCATTAGTTTGCTCTGTACACAAATAAACAGTTATAAAGCCAAATTAATTAGAGGTCAAATTTTACAAAACATTAAAATATTACAATATTAAAAAAGTATTGGTTATTTATATTTTGCCAAAAATGCTCCATTATCACCAATGTTTCTTTTATTTAAACTTGTTGAGTGGAAATCGTTTTGCAAAGAGTCTCCTCTCGTAAAAATGTTTCCAAATTCTGATATTTTGATTATCAAACCAAACCAATGGGTGCTATGCAATTGATTTTTAAGTCCCCTCGTGATAAAAAATCGTTTCCTTAATCAGAATTTTCGGATTATTAAAAGTATGATTTGATAAGCGGAAACCTAGTATATACAAATTAAAAGGGGGTCAATAAGAGATTAAGGCACTATACTGGCGAAAAGAATTAATTTAAATTATAATTGTCTTGCAAACAACACATAAAAACAGCCCGTTTTAATGAAATGTATAAAAACAGCATTAACAAAATCTATTAATGTGTATAACTGCGTGCTTTTTCTTCATTTGCGTTTTGAAAAGTATCTTAGTTTCTTATTTTCATATTTTCAAACCTTAATGAATTATAATAAAATTGAGAATGGAAATGGGGAATATGTCAAAGAGACAACAACCCGACCAAAGAGCAGACAACAGCCAAAGGCCACCAATGGGTCTTCAATGCAGCGAGAAAATCCCGCACCCGGAGGTGGTCTTCAGCTGGCCCCTAACTAAAAGTGTGTGCTAGTTCAGTGAAAATGGACGTCACACTAAACTCCAAAACATATAAATGAACTAAAATTAAAAAACATACTAGACTAACAAAGGCCAGAGGCTCCTGACTTGGGACAGGCGCAAAAATGCGGCGGGGTTAAACATGTTTTGTGAGATCTCAACCCTCCCCCTATACCTCTAGCCAATGTAGAATAAACAAACACATAGCAATACGCATAGTAAAACTCAGTTTAAAAGAAGTCCGAGTCCGATGTCAGAATAGGTAACAAAAGAAACTAAGAAAATTGACAATGATACATAAATGAACAAAGGACTACTAGCAGTTACTGACATGCCATCTCCAGACCTCAATTAAACTGATTGAAAGATTATGTCTTCATCATATGAAAATCAAGTACAATCCCTCTCATTAGGGGTTTAGTATCATACCATCATAAAATATACGAGAAGAACATAACCCGTATCATGCCAACAACTGGTTTTAGAATACATGTGTTTATTTTCGATGCAAAGACCCTATGAGTGAATCAATATTAATACCAAAATATGCAATCCTTAATGACTTGACAACAGTATCGTAACTATATCCTTTCCGAATAAGTCTGTTTAAAGGTTTGGTTAGCTTTTGAGGTGAATGTCGACATTTTTGTGCTTTGTAAAGAATATTACCATAAAATATTGGATGTGAAATACTTGAACGTATAAGACGCATTCAAATACACGCTAAATAGCTGTGAAACAAAACAACATGTATACAACGGAGTATTTTTTAAATGAAAATTCTGGACTTGTAATAACTACATGGAAATACACAATTGCCCCACAAATCTAACATATCTGATCTATTTCAAGCTTCTGTTTCATGTGGTACCAGAAAAAAAGTAAATATTCATCCTCTTTTTTGTAATAGCAACAAAATTGTAAGCTAATTTTGTTTAGCCTGTTTCTAATTATTATTCATTACTTCAATTAATAAATGAGTATACATTTCTTAACATTACAATAAATACTTACATCTAAACCAGCAGCTATCCTTCACCGAGGTTAGTTGAGATCACGTGACAAAGAAACGGCGGGAATCGGAATTCTTGATGTGAGAATTTTTGAGTTTGAATTATGAATTATGAATTATGAATTTTGAATTTTGAATTTTGAATTTTGAATATTGAATGATCCTTCTTTGCTTTCGTAGATAATTCCATTCCTTCACCGAATATGCTTCTAAATTTACAAACGCGAAAAATAACTTGATTTTTTAAAAAATGTTATTCCTTTGTACTTGTAGGTTTCAATTGTTTAAATTATATGTTGCATAGAATAATTGCAAAAAAAAAGGAACGGAAACCAAAGCGAAGTTCAAAACGCATAAGTCGAACAGAAATTTTTCATGTTATTTAATAAATACGTATGTCTGTACATGTATCACAAGCTTTCCCATTCGTAAACTTTATTAATATGATGCATTATCAAATGATAAATTAATGGAAGTTTCTTGCATTATAGATTCAAAATGGTAAAGAAGATGTCTATCTGTTGGAAAACACAACGATTTGATCAAATTATTTGGACTACCTGTAAAAACTATCACGAATAATTAAAACTACAATTCTTGGTTTTTACTTCTTCAAATAAGACAACACCGAATACCAGGAACTGATCAGGTAACTCTTCCGGAACATTTAGTTAGTATTTCCTGTCTTTACGTCGTCTGATATCATGTTTATTGTGGTCTCTTTAATTTTTGTTTTAGCTTATGAATTGTCGTTGCCCCGCTTAGCATTTTCTATCTTTGTTAATCATGATTGATTTCATTACTGGTATAATAATTAATAAGACACCTTTATTTGTTTATTTGTTCATTTATTAAAATCTCAAAGCATGAAGAAAATACTTGTCTTAAATATCTTTATTTGTGTTTATCACGTCAACACAAACATGCTAGAATTTGAAAATTTTGTCGACCTCATATTTCTTTTAAAACATCAACGAACAGCAGTATAGATATGCATTATTCATGTTATTTAATAAATACGTATGTTATGTGCAGTGAATATAGACAATCAAGTAAGGAATGTTGCACTTAAAAAATATAGAGATTCGTGGTATGACTTGCAACGACCACATACAATGTAACACATGAAAAACACTAAGAAATTGAAAGAAAACAAAAACAAAACAAAACAAAATAAACAATATGGGATGTTAAAAAAATCAGTACAATGATAAAGCATGTGTGTTTACCTGATTAAAAGGTTTAATTAATAGGAATAGATAACATTTTGTTGGTTTATAATGAGTACTACTGATTAAACCTCTGTCGTTATATTTTACTTTATAATTGCACAATAATACGAGTATGTCTGTACTTATTTTGATAGTAGTATTCAAAATCTTGCCAAGCAAGCCATCACTAGTTTGCAGAATCTCATCAATATGTTTAAATAGTATCCTGAAAGGAAAACAAATCATATGATTCAGTTTTAAATGTATAAGGGACTACATATTAGCTACTATCAGTAACAATGTATGTACCAATTTTTTAAAGAAACTTTTTCTGTTGCTTTGATTGCTTTTTTCTTTGAAAACGTGCTGTAATTTCTACTACTTTTAGTGACCACAGTAAATTGAATCATATGCATTTAAATAAAACAATAGATCTACTTTAGCATTTGCATGTTTAATGATAATCCAAAATGTGGCCTTTTTCACTTTTTGAATTTTGATTTGACTAAAAGTCTTTTCCGGTTTTGTTTGTTCATTGCAATTCAAGATCTTCTGTAATTTAGGAGTAAATTTCGAGAATAGTCTGTTCAATTATAAGTCTGATTCAATTGACGAGTTACTTTTTGTAACGAGTGTTATTTGGAAATTTTGAAAACATCAACCCACAAACTAATTGTTGTGGATATCATAAGGTTAGATGAACCACCAATTTCAATATTGAACGTAACACACATATTTCATAGGCTTGTATGGAAATTTAGACAATGCCATGAAATAAATTATCAACGAAAATACATAGTTTTCTCAATCTGCTAAAATTTGTGCTCTTGAAAATATAAAGAACCACTGTATTAACATTTAAAACTACAAATATTGTTTCATCAATTGTAATAGTTTAAAAAACTTACCAAAATAGTAATGTATGTAGTTCTTTACTGCAATACAGTATGCATCGGCTATTGGACATATGGCGGTGGCAAGTTATGCGCAGATTGTTGAGCATAAGACAGATTTGTAGAAGCAATAATGACACTCTTCCCCTCCGATCCTACAAAAAAAAAAAATATTTCTAATTATACAATTTTGTATTCAAATGCAGCTATATGTGATTTAAAAGAAATATTGGAAATGTTTCATGTGTAACCGAGATGTATATTGACAGTCAAATCGCATTCGAGTATTGATATTGCCGGATTGGATACACTAAACCTAAACATTTAAAGTCTAAGAATATTCTGATAAAGGCTCTACATTATTTGATTATAGAAATGATATCCGTCTTTATAAATTCTGTATAATTTCTTAAAACACTAAGTGCATGATATCATAACTTTAAAAATAAATCGAAATGATGACTGAGCAAATTAAAAGAGTTATTTAAGATTGAAAAAATTATCATATATATTCCTTGATGTAACCAAGTAAAATAAAAAAAAACCATTAATAACAATTTAGCTTACCACTGATGAAAACAATTGGATTTCGAGTCGGTTGTTGTAAATTATGACCAACGCCGTTGTTAGTTCCTGAGTTATTATGTGGCAAATTTAGACGCATACGTCTTTTCATTACATACAGTATTACAAATATAACAATAACAACTAATCCTGCTCCTAGTGCAATTGCTGCTCCAGTTGATAATGTTCTAAAATAAATGGCAATGTTGGCGTTATCAATAGTTATTCTTCATAAACTAGTCATTAAAACGTTTTAGTTACTTTAAAAAAAAATGCTGTTTTTAATAAAAACAATGTTAAACTATATGCAATGCTGTAGTTAAAAACACATTTGAAAGATGTCAAAATCTACAAAGTAAATACAAATTTGGATAAATGTACACATAACAACACAAATATAATTTCAAATCGAAAAAATAGCTCTGGTTTGCTAAATTAAAAACAAATATATAATAAGATGAAATGTTTACATTAGACGAAAATCATTTGTATGATATGTCATATTACAGTCATAATTATTTGCAATGTCAACTTTAATGCGTTTAACACTATCATGTTCTGTAGATGCCCCTTTGCATGCTTTAAGAAAAATTCAGACAATATGTTTTTCTTTGCTGCTTGTCTTTGATTGTTAATTTGGTTTCTTTTTGTTGTTAGATTGGTCTATTGGAATGTTCCCAAAAAAATCGAGTTTTTAAATTGTTTTTGTTTAATTATCCTTATTGAGTTTGTTTTAAAAAAGACAATGAAGTTTGTTCAGCATATGGACTTGCCTGCTTAATCAAAGGTACCAGGTTTATAATTTGATACGTTAGACGCGCGTTCCGTTTACATAAGACTCATCAGTGAAGATCTGATCAAAATAGTTAGACATCTACCATGTCTATTACGCTTTGTCATAAGATAGTTAGCCATGGAACCAAATATCATAAAGTTTTATTTTAATTTCATATTCTAAACCAGTAAAACAATCAAATTATAAAAATTATCATACAACGTTTATTTTACAATGCGATCTAATATGGTATAGAACTCACCCACTGGCTTTAGTCTTTTCTGAAATCGAGGCACGTGTAGTAGTGGTTCTAAAATATAAAAAAAAATATTATCAATCATCAGTTTGCACGAATACATTTTTTTTTTCTTATTTCAAGGCATGTGTAAATATATTTAAAGTTATATCCAAGTACAATTTTTTTATTTTCTTATTTTGTTTCATACCTGTGCGAAGTCTCGCATTGATGATATTTGGTGCTTACTACACAGCGCCAAGTACCATTTAATTTACAACACTCATCACATAATAGCGTTAATGAACCATTACACAAACCCTCACAGTGGTAAGAATAAAGACCATCTCTTTTACAAACTTCACCTAAAGAAAAAGAAAACACAAATAAAAAGTTGATGAAATTGCTTGTAGCGTGACGATTAATCAATATTCACGATATAAACGTAAAGTAAAAAGATAGCAATACTGAAACTTAAAGAAATATGAATTATTAATTTGTATTTGCTTTACGCCAAATCGGTGCAAACAGGCTATTTATTGCAGCGAGAATTACTTAGAATTTCAAAATATGATGCAGTTTTAAAAATGAGACAAAAGATTTGTCAAGATACTAAAACTTGAATTAAAAAGTTAAAATGACGCCTATGGTGTTGATTTTATTAAACTTTGCTTTCTAAATCACGTTAAAACACTTTAGTATAGATTTTTTTTTAAACCCTGATCATAGACAAAAATTTCGATTCCTAAAGTTATTAAAATATACCTACATTTCAATCCATAACATAAGACACAAATTAAGAAACATCCAAAGATTAATTTGTATTGCTCCATTGTGTAAGTGTTTTATAGTTATGAACTTCGTGTTAATCTACTGTGGTTCGAAACGTGACAAATATTGAAATTGGATATCAAAATTGACGTGTGCATTGACTTCTTTTAAAATGCACTCAAGCACTGCGTCAAATAATTTACGTTTTACTTTTTTTTTCAAAATAAATTTAGCATAATAATATTTGCACGTAACATATATATTAGGCTTAAGTGGTGTTATTCGTATCTCAACTTTAATGTATAAAATAATCAAAGAACTGTTTGATGTAAATAGAAGCTTTTTTGGTAAATACAAGTGTTGTCGAAGCAATCAATGACCCGTATTTCTTTTCTTTTTTCGTTTTTTGTTGGATGGGTTTTTTACCCATTTTAGCCGTATCCTCTTTCATGATTTTCAAATTATGCAAATATAATCTCTTTTGGGGCTCTTTATAGATTGCTGTTCGGTGTGAACCAAGGCTTCGTGTCGAAGACCGTACTTCAACCTATAATGGTTTACTTTTAAAAATGGTCACTTGATTGGATAGTTGTTTATTGGCACTCATACCACATCTTTTTAAATGTATTGATATAAAAGAGGGACGATATAAGAATTTTTAAATGTATTGATATCAAAGAGATAAAACTTAAACCTCTTGGACGATATAATCTTTTGAATTTTCATATTTGATCATTAGTAGCAAATACAAAACGCAAAATCAAAAACTACGTCATCATCAGTAATATTGTTTTCATATTACATTACTTCAACTGCGCACATTGTGTGCAACCAGGAAGTGTGGGGATTGTCAATGTATAATTATTCATTTTTATTCAGGAAGTGAACCTGAGGTTAATATTAAACGATCTAGAAGAGTAGCATGAGAACAGGAAATTTAGATTTGGAATTTCGATTTGTGTTTTAAAGTTAATTTTTACCCTTTTTAAACACTAACTAATGTTCTTTAGTGCAATGATATAAAAAGTAAAATCACAAACTCCGAGGAAACGGAAAGTCCCTAATCAAATAGCAAAATCAAATGATAAAACACATCAAACGAATGGACAACAACTGTCATATTCCTGACTTGGTACAGGCATTTTCAAATTTAGCAAATGGTGGATTGAACCTGGTTTTATAGCGCTAAACCTCTCACATGTATGACAGTCGCATCAAATAACCTACCGTCATAAATCACAATTTTATTTCTCAAGAAAGTTCAATTGTAAAAGTTATTGGTAATGTAAGTATTTAAGCGAATTAAAACGACTTTTTTTTTAAGGATAAATTTTATCATGGACCTACGTTCTATGGAAAAATTACAAATTCATGCAATAGAGAATAAGAGAAAATAGTAAACTCAGAAAAGTAACATCATTTGTACGCAATACAGAACAGAATTTGTGCATAACTGATAAACAAAGCAAAACATGCACCGTATGCATACACAAACCAATGCAAACGGATCACAGGATTATTAATGTGGCGGGATGAACATGTGTGTGCACGGTCATTCCTACACTACCATAAAACCACATCCTTAGAGTGTTATCTTGCTGGTTACGTTTTGTTATAATGACACATGATGTTTTTTGTTTGCAAAAATCTTATTCAATCCATATATTTGTAATTCACATAAGTAAAAGTTTTTAGGAAACGACCATTTAAAACTCTTATGAGGTAAGGGTTTTCGAAAAAAAATATAGTCCTATCCCCAATTTGATGAAAAAAAAATTTTCTGGTCAAGCGGATGAAAAAGAAATTATGATTGCAAATCCCCCTCCTCCTATCTTATAGTGTTAAATTTTTTTGGGGAAACTCTGATTGATAAGTACAGAGAGCATAGCATTTTCTCTACACGAGGCATTGAAGTAAAGTTCAAATTTCAATCCATCGTGGCTGCGTGTGTTTTCACCCCGTAGATCGGGTGGGGGTCTCATGTGGTACGGAAGGGTAAGCCCTGCATCACATGTGGCAACCGCAGTGTTGTAAAAGTTAGTACAAACCCGGTGATAAGTCTAATTCGGTAGATATTTTTCAGATATAAGGTGACGGGTTTTTAGTTACGACAGTTGGAAGATCTGTGAAACTGATATTCCATAACTTTTCACAATGTTTTCTTCATAAATTGAAACACGGATATAGACAGAACATTAGATTTTCGACAAGTTTTTATCTTAACAAATTGCTTCTAATGAACTTTATGCATCATGATGAAATTAACCAACGACTGCTAGTTAAATGTTTGCTTTGTTCAACAAGTATCCTGTTTTAGAATGGTACCAGTAATACGTTATAACGAATTTAAACTTGTTATCATTATTTGCCATTTGATTTACATTTTGAATTTCTCTCGAAGTTTAGTATTTTTGTTATTTTACTATTTTCTAATATTTTATGAAACTAATATCAGCCAAACGCTTTATTCTTAACTCATATCTTATATGTTACATTATTGTTTTGAGTACGTTCTTTCTAAATCTGTCGTCGGAAATTCCAGTGTTGTTCTCTTCTGTGTTTTCATCAGGTAAAATTCATATAGGTGTTTCTATACAAAAATGAACTAGCCTGACATTTAATTACAAATGATGTTCCCTCGCTAAATAAGTATGTTAAAGATTACACTTTATATAAAATAATGTTGAATATTTGACAACTAAGAATGCATCAAACAAGATTAAATCAATATTATAACGGTGCTAATCGAACATTGTATAGGATTTTAGCATGCTAAACACATAATATTTTGTGAGGTTGATATCAACCAGGTGTGTTTTTTTTTATCCAATTTCTTATTTTTTACGTTAACTTTATCAGTACGTGTTTTTTTTCTTTTCTTCAAAATATCGTCGGTATATCAATTGTTGTTCTCTACTGTGATATCATCATGCTGAATGCACATATGTGTAACTATAGCAGAATGTAATTTCGCGTTCTTGTTTATTCGTGATATCTTTCTTCGAGATAAGAATTTTACAGATGCAACTTAATATAAAATAATGTTTAATATTTTGTCAATAAGAAGGCATCAAATAAGGTGATTCTAATACTCTTGTAGAATATGCTTCAGAACAAAACATAATTTTTGTGATTAAAATACTTAAAAGAAATAGAATAGATGAGGTATGAGTGCTAATGAAACAACTCTCCAATCAAGTCACAATGTGTAAAAAGTAAACAACTAAAGGTCAAAGTACGGTCCTTCAACATTGAGCCAAGGCTCACATAGAACAATAAGCTACAAAGGTCCCGAAAATGACTCGTGTAAAACAATACTAACATGAAAACAAACGATAATAGACAATACCGCCCCCTCAAAATCGATGCAGTATCAATTCCTTTATTGTAAATTTAATATATTTTCCTGGTTTTTGAAATAGGGTCATCATTTTTCCTTCTGGTTCCTACATGTCTCACTCGTAATTTATTTGATAGTGATTAAGAAAATGACTGATAATATTGTTACAACACCATATAATTGGTGTGAACAATAACAAAATCAAGTACCTTGGCTTACCTATTGTCATGTCAAGTATTGATTGTTAATTTTTTTTTTTCTGTAGTGTTTAATGGTCGCCATATTACGGTTCCTACGATATAACGTTTTTATAGAATAAGATGTGGAAATTCGTCAACAAGTAACCCAATCATCACAGGCATATCAAAAAGACTATTCCAAACTGATTTTATCTAGTGGGAAATGTCTCTCATTTAATATTGTCATATTTTTTCTATCAAAAAGTATACAATAATCAGAACGATTTTTTAAACTTGCCTTTTAAAGTACATATAATAATTATGAAAAGACATGTACGGACTAGCGGATAAAAAACTATATTGGCACTACATGCATAAAACTGGAGGGTTTCGAATATCTGCCAAATAGACAAAACAGGGTAGCGAACATCCTTAGTAAGTAAACTGTGGATGGAATTATTACAAATGAACAGTACATACCACAACGAACATTTCTCAAGGAGTATTTTTAATTCTAAATTATTAAATGTTACAAGAGATGGATAATGCAATTCAGTTTGTTCGTTTTTTTTTTTTTTTTTTTTACATCGTGAGTTGAATTATAAAGATAAACCATGGAGAAATTAACAAGGAATGTCCAACATTGCTCAGTTTTTTGTATGCTCACAGCTTTTTCACATGATTAATGTCAGTATTTAACTGCCTTTTTTGTTTGGTTTTAATGTAAAATAAATAAAGTTTTATAAATGAACTCATTTTATCGAACGTACACCAAATTATATTTAAGTGTTTGAAATGTTGACATTTTCATTTTAGCAATATCTGTACAAGTACTGTTCTTTTATGCAATCCAATCGTTGCTAAAGTTATCACAAAATATTCTACACATACATGTAAGGTCCGATCATTTGATTTATACAATTATCCGGGGTTTACATATTTATCCGGGGTTTGAATCGGACTTACTTTGAACTGAGTTTTACTGTGCCTATTGCTATGTATTTCTTTATTTTACATTAGCTTGAAGTATAGGGGATGGTTGAGTTCTCACAAAAAGATGTTAAACCCTGGCGCATTTTTGGCCTTCCCCAAGTCAGGAGCCTCTGGCCTTTGTTAGTCTAATATGTTTTTTAATTTGAGTTCATTTATATATTTTATGAGACAGCTAAGGACCACCTCCGGGTGCGGGAGTTTTTCGCCGCGTTGAAGATTCATTGGTGGCATTCGGCTGTTGGCTGCTCTTTGGTCGGGTTGTTGTTTCTTTGATATATTTACCATTTCCAATCTCAATTTTATTTGTGTTGCTCAGTATTTAGTTTTCTGTGTATGTTTATGCAAATTGTTGGTCTTTATTTTTCTTTTTTCCATGTCATTGTCAGTCCATTTTTATATGAGTTTGAATATCCAATTGGTATCTCTTTTTTATGCTAAATGGAATCGGCTTCATCCTGGATTCATTAGGGGGCCTCGGTGGCCGAGCGGTCTAAGTAGTTACTACTGTAATCACAAGCCAAGTAAACACTGAGGTTGTGAGTTCGAATCCCGCTCGTGTGGGTGCACTCGACTCCAATCTTTATTGACTAGGATTGTCAGTTTTCCTATCTAAGATCGATGATTTCTCCGGACACTCCGGCTTCCTCCTTCAATAAAAACTGGCATCCACGAAATAGCCCAAAAGTGGTGCTTTAAAGTAATGTTAAAAGATAAAAAATCAAATCATTCTGGATTCCGAAATAACATCAATTGACACAAATGAGCTCACACTACTTTAGAATCATAGGGAGAAGTGACTTCTCGTTTTGAAACTGATAGCTAAGAAGAAGTGGTGAGACTTGAGAGAGAAGTGCTCGTTTGCTCTCGGCGCTACAAATGTGAGGTTTTTACTATATCATAAAGGGTCAAATTTTTCTTCATTTCTTTTTATATTCATGATATTATTCAATTCATATCTGAGTATAAAATCAAAGTAACAGTTCAAACTTAAAGTTGTTTTGGTTTATAACTTCTAATTGCACATTTATACAGAAACTACCAACAAAAAAGTCTTCTAATGTGTGTGGAATGCGGAATTTCCTACTTTGGGATCAATGTTCTTCTGTCAGCTATGCCATTCATGTCCATAGTTATTATCGTAATGATACGGATTTCGGTCAAACCTGGTCCGTGTCCGCTGAATCCTGCTCCGATTCGTATTTCGTAACATATTTCAATGGCGGACGAAGAAAAAGAACAAAAATAAACGATGTTTGACAAGCTATTTTGAAAGGAGTGTGAAGTTTTTAATGCAATAAATTGATTAAACATTTACTTAAGGCAATTTTTATCACGTTCTAATGAAGTAACAAACTTATTTCGCTGAAATTTAGAATGATGTGGTGTACGCTCTCGAGTAACAAGTACCGGAAGTAATAAAACATTGTCTTTATGAAATAACATGCAACAAACTGTAAATTCAATGTTTTAACCTATTTACTAAAGAAAATAAATCGTAAATGAACTTTTGTGTTTTTGAATTTGTTTACTAACAATTGTAGAATGTTGTTTCATCGACTTGGTACACATTGAAATTTGCCAATGACTATTGCGACTGAAAGCGAGTATGATTTCGACTTGATTTCGCTTTTGAAGGTTGGGCAAAGCGAAGTGACGGAATTGAAAACGACTGTATTGCCCAAATCGCCTGCTTTCGTGCTGTATCATCCAATGCATCAGATTCAATGTATGCGCTGCATGGGATAGAAATCTACCTTTTGCAAGTCAATGTTATTATGTACATGTGTACATGGATAAGGTTTTACGTGATTTTTTTGACATTCAAACATAACATAAAAGATGGATTTGTGTCTGTCTTATCGGGTTCTGATATCAACTCTATTTTCAAACCGGTACAAACTTTTCCTGACATAGGCATGCTAGGTTAGCAGATGTATAGATATGCATTTGCATAACATCGATTTATATGCAGCGCAGCATATATATTATATGTATAAATAAAATAATTAGAAGGTATGGTTATTGTCAATGAGACAGCTATCCATAAAACACCAAATGACTCAGAAATAAACAATTAAAAGTCAACATACGGCCTTCAACAATGAGCAAAACCCACTCCATATAGTCAGCTAAAAAAGTCCCAGATATTTCAAATGTAAAACAGTTCAAACTAGAAAACAAACGACTTTATTTATGAACAAAATAATGAACGAAAAACAAATACGATACACAGCAATAATTACCAACCACTGAATAATAGATTCTGGCGGAGGCTAAACTAGTCTAAAGGTACTAACCATCCGCTTAACCTGGGACAAGGGTGTAACAGAATACAAAAATCAGTTTAAAAAAATCATCAAATGAATACAAATAGGGTACATCTCCACAACAAAAAGACACTAAGTACAGATCTTAGAATATTTGCAGTTACTGACTAATAATAAAAATCATGTATTTAGAACTACAATAGCAATCAGTACACATCCAACATGCAATGGATTTAGTGTAAAAACGTCATTATCACTCAGAGAAAACTTAACCGTGTGGTATTAACAGATTGTATAGTCGTAAATGTGCACATGTAAAGCAAAAACAATAGCTAGTTTGATTTACAAATGATAAAATCAATAGTCACTATTCAACGATCTTATAAAATATTATAAGTACATACAACAAATTAAAAGGGACGAACGTAAACGAAACTCAAAACCGGGTAATGGTCTTATATACTTTTACTTAGTTATATACAATAATTTTGATCATAATTTATGCTGTGTGTGTAACGTTTATTACCAGAACTTAACTGTGGTGTTAACAATTTTATTATAAGCATGTACATATTTTAATTTTATAATACTTTTAATTTATTAAACATGTTGCTAAAACTATGTAATGAAAAGACTGCAATTGCATAAAGTAAAACATAAAGTCTCATGTGTATCAACACATCTGTCTTTAATACTGCTCGTTAGTTTAAGGGCTTTAAGTATCTGATACTGTTTGTGTAGTCACTGATTTAGGTAGTGACACCGTGTTATACCTATGAATATCATATCTTTCTGGTCATTTTATTATTCATCAAGTTGCTGGTTTGAACTAACCACCTGTTTTTATTTTTATTTTGGTCAATCCTCGTTGCAATGTTTGCCAACACCTTCTTTGGTTACCACTTGTATCTCCATGTCATGATCTAGACACATAGTGTGCTCATTTATTGTGTCACATTGTCCCGGGGCGTTTTTAGACCGATTAACAACAGCTGCAACTGTTCCTTTTTATAGTGCACTTTTGACATTTGCGGAATATTTCAGTAGTAGATTTGTATTCAAACTATAGCATATACTACTGCTTACGACTATTAGAATTATGAATAGAATACACCCAGTCCAGATGACGTAGTTTATATAATCACTGTCATTTGCATGTTCGCCTACAACAAAGAACATTTACACGGAGTGTTTCAGAAGTAATAAAAATGAAAACACAAAGTCATATTAAAGCATATTATAGACCTTAATAATACTAATCACATACTTTCAAAATAGTTTTATATATATGTTGTGTACAAGTTATCATTTTGTACAAAAAAATTGTACAAATCATAATTTGTATTTTGACTTTGTACAAATTGTAATTTGTACAAAAAGTGCTCAGGAACCGTTGCTGCAAATAAAGATGTGTCTTTAACAGCTTAAATATGATTTATCGGCACATATCTTGTTAGACTAACTACAGCTGTTCCAATGCGGTACCCCCATTCTCCAGATTAAAGAAATACACCTAAAATATTTCGAAGATCAGATTGGGCACAATACTGAGGCATTAGTATATTGAAATTCATGAACCATATCAAGTTCTGATAATTTCCGTTTCGTTTTCTTGGTTAGATATTTGGCTCAGATCTGTTAGCGCATTACATTTGTGCGCATTTGGGGATTACAAAAGTTTACGTTTGCTCGCAGCTTTTGGTTACATTTGCGCGCATTTATTTTACAGGTAAAACCATTAAAGATTGTTGCGCGCAAATGTAATGGTAATGCACAAAAATGTAATGAACAGGGATCTGTTGGCAAGACAGCGCACACTTCCTGGCACGTATGATTATTTGAATTGTCACTGTGGCCAATTTGTTTATACTATCAGAATTGTCATTGGGGCCAATTTCTGTTATAAAATCAGAATTGTCACTGTGGCCAATTTCTATTATACTATCAGAATTGTTATTTGGGTCAATTTCTATTGTCCAATCAGAATTTACTGGCATGCATTTATATTTCCTGTCTCCATCTGGGTATTTTTGTATTTTGTTTATACTATCAGAATTGTCGTTGGGGCCAATTTCTGTTATACAATGAGAATTGTCACTGTGGCCAATTTCTATTATACTATCAGAATTGTCATTTTGGTCAATTTCTATTGTCCAATCAGAATTTACTGGCATGCATTTATATTTCCTGTCTCCATCTGGGTATTTTTGTATTTTGTAAATAAAATCTATTGTATGGTCATTGAATATAAACTCTATAATGGGTATCAATGCTTTTTTACAGCATAATCCGTACTATAAATTATTGTACAAGTTGTAAGTGAATTGTAGTCAAATTTCGTACAAATTGTAATTGTACGAGCAGTTTTTGTACAAATTATAATTTGTACAGGTCAAAATACAAATTATAATTTGTACAATTTTTTTGTACAAATTATAATTTGTACAAAATGATAACTTATAACCATTGCATACCACCAAAGAAAACAAATGTTCAAAATTTTTTTTTTGATAGGATTTGTATTGAACAATCTTGTTCCTATCTCGTTCGCTGTGTTGAAGACCCATTGATGGCCTTGACCTGCTCTTTGGTCAGGTTGATGTCTCTTTGTCACTTTCTCCATTTATATTATTAACTTTAATGTTCGTCTTCTCTTTTTGTTTTTGTCATAGTGATGCAAATTTTCCTTTTATATCTTCCGCCTCTTCTTTGAAAAGTATACATCGAGTTAGGACTACTTCTAGAACAGTTTTTATTCGTGAAGACATATCACCACGAAATATAATATATTTATAGATTATTGAGTAATAATTCCACTTATACATGTTATATAGGCAAAACAGAAAGGTAAAGGTGGATTATTATTTATGTAAGTGTTGAAAATAATTGTATTGAGGACATGTATGAGTACATAACTTCATTATATATTAGATCATACATGTACTGTGTTAAGACGGAAATTTGTACTAGCAATGGTAAAATTCTTGATTAAATCGACCTTGATGCATGATTTTTTTATTAGTTGTTAGTGGCTTTGAACTATAGCTGTCAATAACTGCGAGTACTCTCAGATCAGTATTTATTGTCTTTTTATTGTTGGGATATACAAGTACCCGGCTACGTTCACTCTGTGTTTTTGTTAGATGTATTTCTATTTGTATCCTTCTGATGAGTTAAGACTTTTTCAACTGATTTTTATAGTTCGTTCTTATGTTGTACTGTTACCCCACTGTCCCAGGTTAGGGTTCGGTTGGGATCCCGCTAACAATCCCGCCACATTCTGTAAGTATGTGCCTGTCCCAAGTCAGAAGCCTGTTATTCAGTAGTTGTCGTGTGTTGATGTGTTACATATTTGTTTTTCTTTAATTTTTTGTACATACATAAGGCCGTTTGTTTTCTAGTTTGAATTGTTTTACATTTGTCATTTCGGGACCTTTTATAGCTAACTATGCGATATGGGCTTTGTTCATTGTTGAACCCGTACGGTGATCTATAGTAGTTAATTTCTGTGTCATTTGGTCTCTTGTGGAGGGTTGACTCATTGGTAATCATACCACACCTTTTTTATACTTGATATCATCTAATCGATATTCATCTGACCATCTCCATCTGTACTATACGTTTTATTTTCAAAGTCATAAGTTTGTGTATGAGAGCTTTCATCTACAACAATATAGTTATAATAATCTGTGTGACATGTAGAGTTATACGATACAGAAATACTACTTAGAATTTTAACATATAATGTTTTTTATTTGTTGTGTATTTGTCAAGTTATATCATTTCGTAAGTAAATCCAAGTTCCCAGATCATATATATAGGGAAAACGGTACTATTTGTTCTGCCATAGGCGACAATACTAACATTTTCTAAATTTACCACTTCTTAAAATACAAACCTGGACACAACAGTTATGTGTGGTGTTCGTACCTTATTATTCTGTTTTAAACATAAAAGCCAAATAGTTAAGTATCATGACCAATTTCCAACGGAGCTTGTTTATGGTATAAATATGCATGCCCACCGTCATTTTTCACCAAATTTATGAAATCTTTGAAGTCTTTTCGAATATTTTTTTACAAAATATTACAATAGGTTTAAAAATTTATATTGTAAATATACACACTGCAGTTATTCATAGATAACTAAAAAATATATAGTGTACCCTTAAATCCAATCACAGCGCTCATACGTTGACCTCCTTCACCTGCATTGGGTATACACAAAAGGCAAACCTAATGCTGGGAAAATGTAATAGTACCGTTTTCCCTACAGTTTTAAAGCTCGAGGAGATTTTTTTAACGCACACGTTATATTTTCCACCGCAATTATTTATTCGAAATTTAATGAAGTGTTTCTTTGTGAGATTATATACGCGCATTTTCAATTTAACAGACAAACATATGCTCTGAACGGATTAATAAACGTTTGGCTATTAACATGATTAATATCTAAAGTAAGACACTTTACAATTGTCTTTACTAGTACTATTTATAGTTATCCATTCAAATGAGCAGAATAAGAGAGGAATAAAACAAATATAGTCATTATAAAACATACTAAAAAAATAAAGGACAACGCAATTGCAAAACGGTTAAAAAAACAACGAACTGAAAGTTAACAACAAGCAACAATTAGCGTTTAAATGTATTTGACATACAATATACAAATGTATGACATGACACATAAAACTTGACACATAAATTGTATATTCCCAGTCAACGAAAAAAACATCTTGGTCAAATTAAGATATTTTGAATTGTATTTGAAAAGTTTGGTTTATTGTTCTATTGTTTTATAACAACCAGTGGAAAATAGTTCATATTCCAGAAAAATACTACACAAAATATGCATGCAGGTTCACTATAAAAACGTGCTGATAATTATAGACTTCAGTTCATGTTGGGTAGAGTGGACATTTTGCCAAAGGCTTAATTAAAATAACATCATACGGACTTTTGATTGTCTTAATGTATCTTAACGTGCAGAGATTGTGGCACACTCCCGACACGATGCATGTTATGCAGTTTATTTCTTCGTATTATGACGAGACATGACATGTCGGGGAAATATAACACACTCACATAACTTAATTCCAATAGTTTACAGATACAGCATAATACAGTTCTGTGAACAATTTGTTTGTTGTTATTAAAAAAAAAAGGTTAAACACAAGAATGTATCGAACTTTCATATACTTGAGGAATACAATATTGCAAATAAACAATGTAACTGTGTGTGTGTGGTGTTACTCCAGAAATAATAACATCTAGAAGATTGCAAAGCATTGAATCGTAAACCTGATATTCCAAATTGCATAAACAAGATATTATATTAATGAACAATTTAACTTACTGTAAAACATATTCATAGTTTGTTCCGAAAGATTCATGGGAAAGGTTGTTTGCAGGTTGTCATACATCAATGTAGAAACTTTAAAAATTAAAAGAATAATGTATATAAATGAAAATAGTTTCGAACGATTTTTGTTTGCCTTTACATACATAAGGAATTAACATCACAGATATAAAATTTTCGTATTAACTTTCCTACAATTTATGGTATTTCGTGATAGTAAACTAAACGTGTGCAACTGTCGTATCATTAGACGCAATTTTTAATGCATGTGTTGTAACTACCTCGATACATGTAAACAAATAATTCCGCGAATTTTATCTGCAGGTAGGTCTAGCAGGATGACATACAACAATGAAAGGACTTTCATTTATAAATAGAATTTATATGATATAAACGTTTGCCTTCCCAAAGGTCGCCTACTGACTGCCTGAATAAATGTCTCAATCATTCCTTAATTTAGCGGGATCTTGTCATTCTCCCTAAATTTTTTTATTGATTTGAATTAACTTTGTTAGAGTGGTTGACAGTCAAAAGTAAAACATTTATTCAATGCTGACGTCTTCTATTAACTGCATGCTGATTTCAAAAATCCATCTTAGTGTAATTTCTTTGTTTATTTGAGTACTTTCAACCTTACCCTGGATGTTCACTTAAGCGATCAATAAAATGTGTATAGTTTATTCTTTTGAATTTCTGAAATATGTGTGACTTTGCTGTTAAAACAAAATGTTATTCTAACAATAGTGAGTTTACACATAAAACTATACCTACTTTTTTCAGATGAAATATCAGAATGCAGTTGTACGCATCCGTATCTGCTATCACACCTAAAATGTACGAAATAAATTACATTGGTGTTCATATATAGTTCGTCCACATTGAAACACTCCTGGTTCCAAACCATATTCTAGACCTTAACGCGGAGCCAGATTTGAAACGAATTTTATTACAAAGCAACAGTCCACATGGATTCTGTTAAATTTGTGTAATGTATATATGCTGGGTATAAATAAGAGATAATATAAAATGTAAGTTATGAGCCAAAACAATAACCAACAAAACCGATTCTCCTGTAGAATAACAAGGATCAAAATATAGGCGATTAATCTAAATAATTCTAAAACTAGATGTTATATGAACGCCTTTAACATAGGCAGACACATGAGACTCAAATATGTTATGTATGTCGCTGTGTTATAAAGCAGTCTTTAGAATAAACAGTTCATGGTTTATTTTCTCTGGAAAAGAAGGTTTAAATAAATAATAAGAATTATTTGATTTTACTACATACCTTTCCTTTTCTGTACAGTGACATGTATGAGCACATTTGTTCCCGAATTTATTTGCCATACATGGTTTACAAGGTTCTCCATTTGAAGTTTTAAACCCATTTTGACATTCTATAAATATTAAATAATGTACACTAGTTACGTCCGTCTAGTTGTTTTATTCTGAAATAATTACTGTATACGTACTTTTTATGCGAGTCAATAATCAATTATATTGATTGTCAACAGCAATTCCAAAGTTATCCAAAATAATATTTGTATTTCCCTATAGAACGCTATGTTCGTAACCGCACGATATTTCTATGACAACGTCTCAACAATGTGTACGAAAACAAACACAAAGTTTGATATAATTTGTTATTTCTTAATTTTAGAATATATGTGTTATTATAATATTTGAATGATTCTTTTTTGTATTGTGTTTACGGTTGTAAAAGTGTTAATCGTGCGTACATCTTTTTTCGAAGCGCAGAAAGTGGTTTGGTCAATATGAAAATACGGAGATATGGTATTATTGCCAATAGCAATGAGAATATCATTGTTTTTTCCGGGTAAACCAGCATCACCGTTGTACTTTGGTTTTTTGTACTCGTCGCAGCTATTTATTTTTTTATATAATCAATATAACTAGGCGTTTTTATCATTTAGTTTATTAGATTATTCGAAGAAGTGTTATGTACAGCATTGCATGCGGTCTCAATCTCTTAAACCATTATAGACTTTATTTAATGTTACAACTACGCATACTTTAACAATACTGTAAATCAGTGATCGCGTTTTAATCAGGTTCAAACATATACAGAATGTTTATCATGACTTGAATAGGATCATCTACAATTCCCGATAACGAATGAATTATCTGGTTTACATTCAAGAGAAAATCAAAGATGCAATCAAATTTCTCCAACTGTCATAGAATTGTATGGTACGGCCTCCTCCTTTTTTTATAATTCTAGATGTAACACATCTTCTGATTGACTGGAAGAATTTGTTTATCAGTTCATAGACATGATTTTGTCATGTGACTGTGACGTCATCAAAGTTTTTTTGTTCTTGATTAACTCCTTCAAAATGGAATTCAAAATTGAATTTTAAGGAATTATTGTAATTTTTTTATCTGTCTAATCCATCATTTTCTACATTTGAAAATGCCTGTACCAAGTCAGGAATATGACAGTTGTCTATTCGTTTGATGTGTTTTATCATTTGATTTTGCCATTTGATTAGGTACTTTCCGTTTTGAATTTCAGTTCAGTATTTTGTGATTTTACTTTCTTTTTTTTTAACAAAATAACATATAAAATGTGATGCACACTGTTAACTAACCAGCTACGCGTGTTATTCATTGTATATCTTCATAGACAGAAAAATTATTACAGTCATTCCTTAAATATCTTATTTTCTTAATGTGTGTGCATATATTCTTGCAACATAATTCATGTTCACTGCATCCGACAGCAAATACAAAATAATACGTATGAAAAATTTAATTGTTCAATTGTAAGTGCATACTCATATAAAAGAAATTAAATTATTCGTAACACATAGTCTATTACTTGATACGCACCAAAGCATTTCCCATTCTTCTTTTCGAAATTTCGGCAACAGAAATTTTCCATATAATATGTTGTTTTTCCAAAAAACGATGCACTTGAAAAGATAACAAAATGTGTTGTAAAAAATCATTTGAAAGAAAATGTTAAAAATCATTTACTTTTTTATTGAAGCGTTGCGTTTACAGATTTTTGCGTTGTATATTTTGTAATTTTAAATGCGATTACATGAACACGAGAAATTGGCAGCTTCTTGCTTCAATACGAAATGTTTCATTATGTTCTGTTTAAATGACTTAGTGATTACATGGGCATCATTGCAAAATGAGTTATACATAATGTGTTCATCTTGGTTATGTGATTCAAACGTTTTTTTTTTTTCACAAATGCATCTGTTTCATGAAGTTTTAATAAAGCTAATGTCCATTTTGAAAAAAAATAAACTAAGGGTGACATCTAAATCTTTACGGCATGTTGATCATACATGTCTGAAAATTGTTTGATACACTGAAATTGGGTTGGGAACAATTGTTTTTATTCCACTGACTGTCATACACGTGAGAGGTTTATCTACTTATCAAACCAGGTTTAATCCAACATTTTCGACATAAAAAAGTGCCTATATCAAGTCAGTTGTTATCCATTCGTTTGTTGTATTTCAGCTTTTGATTTTGCCATTTTCGTAGGAACTTTCGTTTAGACTTTTCTTCGGAGATGGGTATTTTTTGTTTTTTTTGCTTGTTGATAGCGAAAATGTCAACATTTGATTGGTTGAGACTATCACATGTGACATTAAACAAAACCAATAGTTATCATGAGCATCATCGTTTTCCAATTAAACAAAGTAGAAAAACAATTTGTCATTAAATAGATAACTAACTTATGTTTGATATTGTTTACCAATGTTTATGCCATGTTTAGTTATAAAGCCTAGCCATGAGACATTGTAAAAATGGTATTTTATGTGTAGGAAGTACAAAAAGTCATGGATGTATATGCAGTGGAATAATACATTTATTTCCGTTTTACTTATAAATTAGGAGATATGAACATTTTTTCAATCTTGAAAAGTCATTTTTCCCCCGGGTAAGGCCCTCGCGAACTCTTGATTTTCTTGGGAGAACAAATCTTCATATCTCCCACAGGTGTGAGAAATACTTGTATTTAATCAAACACAGTCTAATATTAATAAATAGTTTTTTCGTAATGTTTTGCAGAAAAAGAAGAGACATTAGGTCATTTATTTCAATTGGTTAATTATTTAAAATTGATTTTATCAAATCATTTTGCCACAGACGTAAAATATTAGGGATTGTTGCTTGCTTAACATCCAGTGGCAAATATTTACTGTATATTCAGGACAAGATACTATATTAACAATTTATACAAATAGAACTTTCTGCAGGGGAGAACGACTAGGATGAACGACTGGAAATATGTACTGCCACTGGAAAACACTGTCATGTTAAATTGGTATGAAACTTGTGCCTTACAACATGCCATCCAAGGATTTGTATAGTAAGAACTTACTATAAAGAACTTTGGGCCTTCTAAACACATTTATAAGATAGTTGGGTTTTTTTCTTTTAAGAGAGAGTGTGACAGCCTTTCCGAGGAAGGCATAGGACAAAATTCCTTCCAGACGTTACTCCGTATTTATAAATCCCGTACTGTAAAACGGACGATCCACTATGACAATAGTTTGACTTCCTATTTGGAGAAAACCAAATTTAACGTATTTCTATATACCCAAGTCAACCCAAATACATAACATGGATGTAAGTGCAGGTCAGAACATGTGTGCAACGCTATATTGAAACATAAACTTAAACATACCTTTTCATTGTTGAACATGTTGCCTGTTCTAGATCTGAGAAACCTTTGGAACAAATTACAGCAAGCACAAAAATCTGCAATTTCCGCATTCTGTTAATACAAGTTTGATAATGAATGTGTAATAACTAATTGAGAGAGCGAGCAAATGGAGAAATACAAGGAAATATATTCTGATAATCAAAAACAAAATTGTTTTCCCGGAAGGATGTCTGTAAATCTGGGAATTCGGAATATAATATACGGTTGCATGTTAAAATCTAATATACTTTTCCTTGCTGTAGAATGATCGTGATGTACGGAAAGTAGTCATTACTATAGATGTATTTATTCAATACATGGAATATCGAATGTAACAGTTACTTTCAAATATGTTTAATAGTTTGAAATAAAAACAAAATATCTCTAAAAACAATTCTTGCACTTGTCGAATCGCTCCTGGTAGACGGTATGTCTCTATCCGCTTCAAGCCCAAGGGTTAATTCCGGAATTCCATTTTGTTTTTTAATCATATAATTGCTACATTGTTGAGTTTTTCAAGTGTTTCATTGTATAAGTTAAGAGTTTAGTGTTGATTTAGGGATGACTGCACATGATGTTATTGGTGTGCATGTCACAACTCCTAGGAGTGTGACACGAAAAATATTTGTTCATGCGAGAAGTTATTTACAGGACATAACGCTTCGAGAATAATTCTCAAACAATGAATAAATACACAGGTATACTTTGCAATTGTGTAACAATTTAAATATCTAGTATTACATTTATTACCGATTTTGTTAATCCTTCTGCAAGAACGGGAACATGGGGTGTATTTACCGAGAAGGACTATACGGCCAGTTTGAATGATGTACACTACCATTTCCTAGATCGCTTTAAGACGTTTAGCACAATCTCCAGTTAACTTTGTTTACTATGATTTATTCTGTTTTAAAATACGGTAATACACTTTTTGAAAAAAATCTTTAACTGAATCATGAATGGATTGCCGTGTGGTATTTTCAGTGTATAAAATTAACTTCTTTCTATCAATATATAATATTACATGTAATAGGTTTATAGAAAGTGAACACTGAATGTCGCTTGCTACTAATGTAAGTTATTCAATATGTACACATGTATTGGAAAATGCACAAACCTTTCTATTTTAAATATAACATCACATGTAAGTTTCATACACTTGCATGTAATGTCTGCATTAAACTCAACATCAATGATTGCACGTACTACCCAAAACAATGTTCAAACAATGCATTACAAAAACAGACGAAAGGGTGGATTTAACTCGTAATTTCGTTTACAAGTTTTAGATAGGAAGCGCTTTGATCAACGTGTTTACACAATTAATTGATATAAAAAAAGCAATATTTGTTGAGAAATAACAGAAAAAAAAATTTCTATCAGACATTTGGAATTGTAAATAAAGCTTGTGAGAGACTTGACCACATGTATTTTTGCTTCCGGTATATGTTTACGATATTCGTGAGCAATATAAATATGTCATTATGTTCAACCCGTTGTACCCTTGCGACTGTTGTTTTCACGTAGTTCAGTTATAATGTTTGACGTGAATAGTTAACATAAATGAATTGAAGTCTTTATACAAAGTCTTGATTATTTAAGGTATTTTATTGAACCATTGTCGTGTACCAAGTTTACTCGTAAATGTGCCACAAAATATTTGATTGTCGGATCTCGATATTGATCAACCGAAAGTTAATGATTTCTTATTGTGCTGAGTGTTCTTGCGTTTGTTTGTGCTGTATTTCTGTCACTTAGTGTTTTCATTTTAGCGATATTTTTACAGTAAGAAAGAGGACCGAACTATCTATCGAACTTTGTTAGCGACAGTTGTTGTATTTAAGATGTATAGACAAGTAGATTTGACAAAGACATTGTCACTTTTAACGTAGCAGACGCCTTTAAAAAGAATGTCTTTGCCGTCATGTTATTTGTAAAACAAAGCTGACAGCGGAATAAACTATATATCGAACATTGTTCGCGAAAGTTGTTGTATTTCAGATGGAAAGACAACAGTTTAACGGTCAGAACGATCGAATGATGTCAACTGCAGCTTATTATTTTGCCAAGCGTACTCATTAGACACGTTGTTTTCTTTAACGCGAAAGCTATCATAGATCAT